>JAXGGA010004465.1:0-88133 GCA_038373865.1 Uloborus plumipes | reverse complement strand
CTGTAAAAAATGAACGTTGTTTTTACAGTATAATACAGCAAATTTTATAGTAATAAACTAAAAGTTCTACTTTTACACTAAACTAAAATTGCCAATTTCACAGTAATAAACTGCAAAACTGCTAATTTTACAGTTAATTACCGTGCATTTTACAATTTCAAACTGGGATCTCTGCTGCCAGTATTACACTGTTGTTTTTACAGTATAACACAGCTAAATTTTGCGGCAATAAACTGTAAAATTTCTAACTTTACTGTCAGAAACTAAAATCGCTAGTTTTACAGTTTAGTTCTGTGCATTTTACAGTTTTAAATTGGAACCTCGGCTGCCAGCATTATACTGTAAAACAATAGTTCATTTTTTGAAGTGTGTAATACAGCAGTTAAGTGTTAATGATTTTTTGCACTATCAAATTAGTCTTTTGCAAAAGATAAAGTTTCCTGAACTTGATATTTGTTCCACAAATTACTACACGGTAACATTTAATTCCCATCCTGATCGTCTTCCCGTTTGCTGTGAAATTCATTAAAAGCATCACTCTAAATGGCGCAAACCTCATTGCCGCTCTCCTCGTTGGCAAAGGAAACATTTTTCACCTAAGTGTGTTTCAAACGATTGTAGTTCAAACAATGCCGTGAGAGTTTGGTTTCTGTAATTAAGTGAAGCTTTGTTCATTTTGTTCCTCGTAAAAGGGATAAAGATGTGATTTATTTAGCGTTATCGATTTCCATTACTTGAAAATGGAGAGATACTTTGGATTCTTCGCTAAACATTGCTTCGAAAAGGCCACTAAAGAACAATTTGTTGCTTGAGTGGTTAAACGCTAAAATTGGATTTTACACTGAAAATGGTCTTTTGAAACTTTCAGTATGATGCTTAAAAAGATTATGTCCTGTAAGCATACACTTGAAAATTTATGAATGGTTTTATCACTAAATAAATTATCATAAACAGTTATAAGCTTTATGAATAAGCTGTTTAAATTTCACTAAAGGAGGGGAAAGTATAACGCGAAATAAATATTTTTGCTGATTTATTATTATTGAATTGATTTTAAAAACTCAAAAACCCATACGCTTCTTTCAATGCCGATTAATTAGAAGAAGGATGAACTTCAGCTTAATCCGATGATGTGCTATTTCATTCTCTGTAATTTAAGCGCAGTGATATCCACTTTTTCGAACATTTATAAGCTACTTATGAAGTTATCTTGGTGTTAGAAGGTATTTCCCCCCTTTTTTGTGCTCATTCTTGGGAGGGGAGGGAATTGTTCCCGCCAAGTGCCCTGAACGGTATGAAAATTTCTCTTTCAGAGATGGTTCCATGTCCCTCCACAGAAAAAGTTATATCTTTTAATGATAAAAAATAAGTATTAAGTTGTTTAGTCATATCTTTTACTATAGGAGTCAAAAAAAGCACTTTTCCAATAATAAATATATAAAGATATACAGTACAGAACCTTTATCCGGAACCAAAATACCGAAACCGCAACTTTGTCGTTTTCCCCACTTTTAAAATCCATTTCGGCAATTTCTAAAAAAGAAGATTTTTTTTTTTTTTTTTCGTTTATCTTTGAAATACCTGATGAAACGGTTTCTTTTAAATACCATATTGGCATAAGCTGAAATTTTAAATTGTAATATCTATAAGCACTTCTGATCGTCATTCGTAAGATGCATACTATTTATAATAACTTGGGTTTATAAACTTGGCAAATCGCTGTAGCATCAGAAACCGTTCAGTTATCCGGATAGCTGTGGTCCGAACACCGGATAATGGTCCTAAGTAGTGAACATTGTATTTTGCAAGAATTTAGAATTTTTAATGCTTTACAAAAGAGATCACTTTACAATGATCGACACATGTAAAAAAATAAATTAAAAGTTAAAAAATAAATAATTAAAATAATAAATAAATAAAACGAATAAATAAATAAAACAAACAAAATAAAATAAAATAAAGTTAAATAAAATAAAAAAATTTGGTTGTCTTGAACGATTAATCTACTAAACAGTTATACTCTGCTTTTATAGATCGCGGAATAAAAATAAATTTAAATGAAGGAATTTCGTAGTTTCAAAATAATAATAATAATAATAATAATAATAATAATAATAATAATTGTTAAAATAAACTAATAATTAAAAAATAAATAACTAAAACGAATAAATAAATAAATCAAACAAAATCAAATAAAACAAAGGAAAATAAAATAAAAACTTTTGGTTATCTTGAACGATTCATCTACTAAACAGTTATACTCTGCTTTTATAGATCGCGGAATAAAAATAAATTTAAATGAAGGAATTTCGTAGTTTCAAAATAATAATAATAATAATAATAATAATAATAATAATAATAATAATAATAATAATAATTGTTAAAATAAACTAATAATTAAAAAATAAATAACTAAAACGAATAAATAAATAAATCAAACAAAATCAAATAAAACAAAGGACTATAAAATAAAAACTTTTGGTTATCTTGAACGATTCATCTACTAAACAGTTATACTCTACTTTTATAGATCCGCGGAATAAAAACAAATTTAAATGAAGGAATTTCGTAGTTTCCCGGTAACGAAACCAAGAATACAAGACTCTATTTCCGTGTTTGGTAGATGTTAGGAGAATCGATGCTTAGCGTGAAAATGGTAAGAAATGAAAAACAACAGCACAAAATGATTCTTCAAATGGTTCATAGAAAATAAATGCCAAATACGTTTAACATTTGGAGCTCATTATCAGTCTATACTTGATCATGTAAGAATGTCTTTCGAAGGGAGTTAAACGGGTGTGTAACATTGCTTTATAACCTAGAAGTACTTTCATGAAGTTAGTATATTTCAGTTACTTAATCATACATAAAAATGTGACTACTTTTCGTATTTGATATTAGTGGATTTGTGTGAAAATTTATTCAATGATGGAACAAATATTAAAATGTTTCTTTTATACAAGTCTAATAGGAGTCATAAAATATTTTCCGTCTTTTGAAATTTTTTTGCAAGAGTTATGATGGATAAAAAACTCACTCAGTTTTGAAAAAAAATGGAACAATGGAAGATTTTCCTTAAAAATAAGGTAAGATATTTTATCGCTAAATTTACTGTGGGAAATCATATCGATTGCTTCTCTATAAGAAAATCTTTTTTTTTCAATATCAACAATATTTAGTATTTTATCTCAGAAACATAGTAATTTTCTTTCAATTTATTGTGTTTGACGCAACAAATGTAGGGTGGGAGTTACGGTGGTTGTGCTTCTCTAACCATAGCTCAGTCTCTCCTCTCCATTTCCTCTCTCCGTTAAAATTTAAAAATAAAAAAAGAAAGAAAATAATGATCCAGTTTACGTAAACTTAGCATATCTTCCAACTCCGGGACACATTATTTACCTGGTTCATCCATTTACCTAAAAAAATTTGATATTGCAAAGTTTGCTCAGGAGTTACCTCAGCGTTGCACTTGAGCTGATGTAAAAAGCATATTTCATTGCTTTTGCTGAAATACATAGTAATCTAAAAATTATCATTTGCAATTGAGAAGTAGCTTTTTTTGAAATTAAACCGTTAATTCTAATTTATTACCTAGGGTAATTATTGAAAGACGCTTTGATAAACCTGTGAGTTCAGCAAAAAATTAATTTGGAAATTTTTTTATTAGTCAACTGCAGGGAGGAAATGACTTAAAATGTCTTAAAGAGAAAATAACCGCGTTCGTGCGTGTATTAGGTGCAATTGGAGATATAACTAAGATTTTACTAACATAGGTCGGCCCATCCCTAGCTCGCGGGGGTCCATCCCACCCAAGGGAGATGATACACTCCTCTAAAATGCTACGGTGTATCCCCCCACCCCCACCTGAAAAAGAGCCCCTGAAAATGCATTCAAAAACCAGCTCAAATTTTCTCTTCTCCTAAAAATGACAATCGCCACCTGCTACATCTATCTCCGTTCCCTTAAGCACCCTGAAATTTCATGTGTTCACATATAGTTGTATCTGTTTTATATTTACTGTGTGACAACTTAGAAATTAGTGAATACTGAAAAAAGAAAAGTTTTCCTAAGTTTATTTAAAACAAAAAATATTCATTTCCCAACATTGTCTCAATTTCCCCCCTTTTTTTATAAGACGAATAGTGTTATGTATGTATTTTGCTTTTTATCATAAGAAGTACAAAAATTATAATGCATTTTTCTGTCAGGGCCAAATTCGATTTACCATCATGTTCGTTACAATGTCGTATTATTGTTGGAACGAAAAATGACGTTAACCGTTGTTAGACTCAATATGAACATAGTTAACACATATACTTACAAAATGTATATAATTAATTTATGATATTCTTGACTTCATTGCTATTAATGTATTTATTATTGCATTCTTTTTCTTTTTGGAATATTTGAAGGAAAAGATTTTTAGACTACCTAGATATCTACTTTTAGTTTTCGTCAACGTGATTAAATAGCTATTGTGGTAAAAACTCACAAATAAATGTGCTGGAAAAAAATAAAGTGCCGGGGGGAGAGACAGGAGATAAGTTTCTTTTTTTTTTTTTTTTTGAGAGAGAGTAAGTTGGATACTTTTCTTTTTTCATTTTAATGATTCCACCTCGAGCAAGAAAAAAATAGTTTCAAAAGAAATCCTTTTCACTTGAAATGAAAAATTCATGACAGATCCGTGAGAACTTTCACAAGCTGCTATACGCAGCAACTACAGCTTTTTTAAAATCAATTTATCCTAACATTTGAAATAAATGAATTATAAATCTCTGCTATCACTTCCACAAAAAAAAAAAAAAAAAAAAAAAAGAAAAAAACTATTAACTTGAATTTCTTCGTCAGTCCCGTGACCCACTACACTTTTATTTTTACGAATGCTGAATATATATAAATAAGTATTTGTTTAGATTTATTGTCCGTTACTCGTTTCATTTACTCGCTCATAAAGTCCTTAGCTTTCCGGAGAATCTCTGCTCGTGTGACACATTTATCTTCAGTTCATTAAAGACAAACGCATTAAGCTTGCTCATGGCTTCCAGGAAAGCTTTATCTTATAAATGAGCGTTAGTGTTGGGAGCCGTGATTCGAGGAATGTTTACGCGGAAACATTTTAGCAATTATCTGCACCGCACAAACGAGAAAAAATGCTAGTCTAATTTTTGTTATTTTTTCATTTCAATGGCGGTGGCACTGTAAAAAAATAATGTTGTTTTTACAGTACAATACGGCAAATTTTATGGTAATAAATTAAAAATTGCTAATTTTACAGCAATAAACTGTCAAAATGCCCGTTTTACAGTTCTAAACTGTAAAATTGCTAATTTTATACTAATAAACTGAAATTGCTAATTTTATAGTTTATTACCGTGCATTGTACAGTTTTAAACTGGAAATTCAGCTGCCAGTGTTATACTGATGTTTTTACAGTAAAATATAGCTGAACTTTACGGTAATAAACTAAAATTTCGAACTTTACAGTAATAAACTGTAAAATTGTAATTTTTGCAGTTTATTACTGTGCATTTTACAGTCTTGAATTGGAACCTCGGCTGCCAGTAATATACTGTAAAAACACTTCATTTTTCGCAATGTAGAAAAAGGAGTCAAGGGCAGAAATCAGGATGTTGCAGAAACGTCTTACTTTCGTAATTGTTTTGAGCAGACAGTAGCGTCACTACAGGCAGGGAGCGGTATAGACAGTCCACCCAGTGTAACACCTTGCTAGGTTATGACATCCAAAATGGATTTTAAAATTTATGAAAAATATAAATCCTCCAATTTTTAACATTTTCCAAAGTGTAGCTTAATGCTTAACTTACGTTTTCTCCATGAAATTTCATTAAAAATAGAGCACAATACCTTGAAGAGGGAACAGCTATAATTCAACCGCGACGAGATGGTCGGTGTCAATCAAATGAGAAAACGAGTCCATTCCTTAAAATAGGTAGAATTTCTACCCATTCAAATTCCCCCATCAATTGTGAATCCCATTCCTTAATTTTCATCTGCGTATCACCTCTTCCTAAAAATGGACAATCCTGAAAAAAGGAGGAGTCATAGGCCATCTCTGAGAAGTTGAATTATATTTATGCGTCTATTTATTTTTTAATGTAAACTTACCTTCCAACAAAAGGACAAAAAAATCGGAAAATTATATGAACTTCATTCTTGTATGAAACATTATTTTTAGAGGTGGAGGGGAAAGGGGACACTTGATAAATTGTCCCCCCCCCCCGGGTGACACCAGTAATAAGGATGCCACTGGTAATATAGACATCGATGCTCATTATTTACCATTGCACTACTTCTTCTAAACATAATTGTGATGTATTTAACGTTCTGATACTTAAATGCACAGATATTTAGTACTGAATATACACACATACGTAATACTTTTTTTCAATCGTTTATTTTCTCGTATACACTTAGGATTTTCTTCCGTTTTTTTTTTTTTTTTTTTTTGAGCCCACAATTCCTTTTTAAATCTATTCAATTTACATTTAAATTTTTTGCAAGATAAACATCAGTTTACGAGAAATAGGTATGAATAGATTTTACTGGGGATACTATAATATTATTTGCTTCATTTTTACGTTTTTTACAGACATAATTTAATTTTTTCGATGTTCATAATTTTCCAGCCAAAATTATATTCTTGTCCTAAAAATAAAGTTCATGCAACCTTAACTTAAACTCATCAAGTATGATTATATATAGTTGTGCAAAGCAACATACACTAATAAATGCAAACGAAACTTTAAAAGATTTAATTACATGCATTGGTAAACGTCTTTCATTAATTTAATTTTCTCAAGAAACCCTTGCTAACACGGACTAAGTAAAATGGAAACCCATTTCATTACTTTTGCCCATCTAAAACTCTTTCTAATATAAGAGCTCTTTGGAAAATGTTCTGAATTAATCGGTTTTAGTCTACGGTCGAGTGTGAAATGTTCCTCTTAAAAAGATCGATATTTTGTTCGGTAAAAGTTTCTTGGATAGAAGAAGAATCATTACATGCTTTAGGGAAAATAATGTCTTTGTGCTATTTTTTTCTTATTTTATTATTGGAAAAAGATTTAAAAAAATGTTCTTTTATGCCATGATTTTTGAATTAAGTTTTTGCGTTTCAGGTTTGAATACGCTTTGATAGCTCATTATTAGGCAATAGCAAAATCTAGTGCGAATATCCCTTGCATATTATCTTGCATGATAGAGTAAAATATAAGTCCAATTGAGAAATGCATCTAGTCGGAGGACAAGATACTGGACTAGTTATCAACACAGTGTTGTTAATGCTCACCACAAAAAACTATTAAATTAGTAACTCATGGACTATAAGATGCATCCTTAAATAATGAGGAAGGTTAGTGTGTAGAGAAATATAAGATTGTGCCACATTATCATTTGCATCCAGCTTGGAGAAAGAACATGCTCTTTTAATTATTAAACACAGTTTGAATTGTTTTAAAATAATTTCTCCAAAAAGAATTTAGTCAGAAATACAAAAAAGTGTTCTGTTATTAAGATATTACATGAAACAATATAAGATCTGAATAGCTCTTTCAGTGTGCCTTGCTATAAATTGATGCAATGACACAGCATTTTTCCATCAGAAGTCAATTTGCATCTTTTGATTTCATAATGAACGTATGACAGATTGGTACAAACTTAATGGTGTTATTTTTTTACTTATCTGACAACTTAAAATACTTTTCAAAGAGGGGAAATTTCATCGTAAAAGAAGGCGCGCTTGTAGCATTTCTTACGCCAACCATCTTTTAAAGAAAGGCTGGAATCGTCCATGGATCTAAGAGATATAAAGCACCAATTAAAATTAAATTTAGCACTTTTGAAGCATTTGCAACTACCGTTAGTTCAAAGCACTGCGTGAGTGAATCATGTGTAACATATGAGAGAGAGTAAAGACTATTTGCTACGCATAAAAGCACAAATAAATATGATTAAAAAAGTATTAAAAGGGCAAACATGTTTCGAAGGCAATAGCCCCCTTCGTCAGTGCCTAGCACATAAATGGAATGAGCAATGCATTTCATTGCTCACACACATTCCACTTATGTGTTCACTTGTGTGTGTGTGTGTGTTAAGCTGGACTTTCGCGTTAAAAACGAGTTACGCTGCTAAAGGCTTCATTGTACCAAACAAATATTTCTGGTTTCCTCGTTTAATCCGTGCTCTCTATAAATCACAGCTTGTTATAAACCAGTGCAACTGCATAAAACATACATCACAGAGCATTTAAGACTGTCTCGTGAACGGAATAACAATTTGGAAATTTTAGTTATGTGCCAAACTTTGATAAACTACGTCGTCTAGCAACTTATTCCTCATATATTTCATTGACTGGACTAGACATCATGCAATGTCACCAACATCTATTACTCTATGTTCTTAATGCTGTTTGTCACTAGTCATGAATATTGAATGATTAAATTATTGTTTAATTGTTTTAAAATTATTAATCAATAAAACTTCAATTGTTCAACTTGTTTCTATTTTTCGCTCTATTCTGTTATGTGAAAACCAAATCGATTCCGAAGAAATTAGTCACATGTGGTTTTATTTAATACAAAACAATGTGGCTTACTTCATTCATGATTAATTTACTGAATTTACTGTTTTTTCGCTATAGATCTATGCATTAATTTGAAATAAGTAATGATAAAAGTTTTGTCAGATATTAGTAAATATAAATGGGATTGGAGTAAACATGTTTTTCTTCTGCGTATCGTCAGCGTTTAGTTTGTTTCGTAACGTATTATCCATTTTCTTTCATTTCATCATTATTTCTTCAATAACTTCTTTTAATTAATTAAAAGTGTTTTATTCTAAGATTGACAAGCAAAGCCTACTAATGTGAAACTGATATTTTTCTGCGAAATGTTCTCGCTTTTTTTATTTTACTTATCATATCATGATTGTTGAATGTCTTATTGAAAATATTTAAAATTTTCCTTTTCATATTCGATTTTCTTACAGGTAAATTAAAACCCAGTTTCAATGGAGGTGTTCATTTAGATTTAGAGCGCAAAAATGAAAATTTTATTTGTTGATATTGCTCACCTTTCAACTTAGTTTCATTTTCAATAGTTATTAAAAAACTAAGATCTCATATCTTTTTCACACCTCCTGACCCGTCATTTAGAAGGTTTAAGATGATAATCTGCCCCCCCCCCCCCCGGACGTTGTTAAATTAATGTATTTACATGTTATAAAAGTGAGTTTTGATTTTTTTTTGGTATAATTTACATTGAGTATATACCCTCTCCCCCCTCCTCGGGGGAAAATTCAAAATGACTGGATGTACACTTTCTCTGTACACGAATTTTGAATTTTGCGTACTCTGAAAGGCTAGAGATGAGGATAAAAAGGGTATTCCCCGATACGTGATTCATTTCTGCAATCTAAATGCTTATTGCTTAAGTCTGTTACTTTCGGGGTGGAAGATACGATCAAAAAAGAAGCGTATGAGTGTTTAGGTTCTCCATTGAGACTAGGTCAATAAAATTATTCTATGAAGCTTTAACTGTGAGAAGTAACATTATAAGTCCGGTCTACCACTACCCTACACCGTTGTCCTCCCTCTTAAAAATTGCAAATGACGGGCCTGTTTAAGAGAACTAAATGTTGTTTGTTTTAAAAGTTACACTTCAATGGTCAGCAATAGAAAATGAAAATAAATTAAATGATGCAACAGCCTGCAAACTTTCTATCTGGGTAGCCATAGTTGTAAGTTTTTATTCTTCAGGGAACCTTTGGGCCACAACAATTCCTTCGAATTCCATTCTGCGTACGAAACTGTAGTGAAAGTGGAGAGCTTTTAATAGGGTAAGAGAGAGTGCCCAGTTGGGAGGGAGGAAATGAGCCTATCGATGCATGAAATTGCACTTCCGGTAAAAGAACCACCACCTCAGTGATCTCTTAAACCAGGAAGTGCAGCGGACAGATAAGCCCGATAATGGGGGCGTGATGGCCATTTTGGAATTTTTGTTCAGCTATGTCTGTTTCTTTCTATTATTATTTCTTTTCTCTTTAGTCGAGATATAGGTTCTAAAAACTAGATTCTAAAAACAAGACAAAAATCCTTTTCTGTAAGGTCAAGGTTTTTGGTAAAAAGTTTTAAATCATTTGGGAAATGCATTTCAAAAAGTTTAACTTCCTAATTTTGAAACTGTTTGATAAGATAAACTAAAGCTTTGATAGATTCAAAATTTTAGGCTACACTCTGTGGTTATGTGAGCAGACACATGCAACATTTTAGAGTTGTTGTAAAATACTGTTATAGCATATAGCACATTTTCCATCACTCAACACTAGGGTATGATTCCTGCATTCACGAAAACAATCTACTCAAATTAGAAAGTCGGGAAGAATGGGACACTCAGAAGGCCTCTCTACAGAGGGAGTGAGAGAAAATGAGCCATGTATATGCGTAGTAGTGAAGCCATATAAACAGTTCTGTGATGCGAGCTGCATCAGGCTAATGCAGATCCAGCTTCTAGTTCAGGAGGGGGTCATTTTCGGAACGGGAGGGGTCAAAGTGCAACTTTGTGCGAAAATGGGATGTATTTGGTGATTTTTTCGAAATATGTCTTAAAAATACAGTTTTAGGCTATATTTGTCTTTTAAGGGAGGAGTCATGACCCCATGACCTCCGCCCTGAATCCGCGACTCGCATCAGGTGACTGGGTATGATTTTCAACTTTTTCTCTCTAAAGCTAAAATTGTTGGTAATTAATAAAAAAATTATGTTTCATTTCATTTGGTTTGTTAGAGTTATGAGGTATTTTACACACTCCCATTTCCTTTGTTTTCTTCTTCTTCTTCCTTTTGTTTTTTGAGGCAAGGGAAAAGCAAATAATTAATTCTAAGAACTAAGTGTTTACTTGACAAGAGTATTTCACCACTACCCCAAGAATTTTCAATGGATATTTTTCATACGCCCGCACTTGTGGTTCTTATCAGATGATACTGAAGATTACGTGCTTCAAGAACCGTTAAGCGATATCATGGTAAATGAGCAAAAAAAAAAAAAAAAAAATAGTAGGTGTAAGATTCACTTTCATAGTTACATTGAAATAGTTAAATGAAGTATAATGCATTCGCGTAGGCATAATGCTAAGCATAGTTAACCTTCGCTGCTTTCCAGAGATTTCGTGTAGTCCCATTACCATAGATAAATCACCTGCTAATTCGAAATCGGTGAAATATTTGTGCTGTAGGTTCATTAATTCCATGCCTCAGGTGTCTTGAAAGAGATGCTTTATGGTAAAATCTATGGAAAATCCCCGACAGTTATACCCAACTTCTAAAATCCTACGCATTTTTACACAAAGGAACACCTTTTCATTTTTATTTATTTGGTTAAGACTTATTTTCTTTACTAATACTTTTATTTCACGCATTTATTATATTTTACATGAAAAGCTGGTTCAAAAGAAAAAAAAAAATGTCCAAAGAATATTACAGTATCGACAATTTTAAAATATGGGCGTTGTCAGTAATGGTCAAACCTCCCTCAATGTTTTTTTCAGTTATGGTGTATAGTGAAATAAAAATGTTATACCTGTATAAATAGCCCAAGATATAGTAAAACTAACATTTAAGTCTAGCCAAAGGGTTAGCATGCTTTATATAAGAAGTAGTAAAAAAAAAAAAAGAAGAAGAAAAAAATCAGAGGGACACTATCAGTGAGAGAGAAATGGGATAGGTCCTATTCCTCTCGAATTGATGTTGTAACCTTTTGTTACCTTATTTCTGAGGCGCGATTTTAAAAATTATCAATTAAAGTTTTTACTCTGTTAATGTTGTTTATTAAAATTAATTATTAGGATTTACAATGAATTGCTATAATAGCTCTTACTTTCGCGAAATTTTAAGTTACAGTACACAAAAAATTGATGTGCTGATGCTGTTTTTACAGTGTAATACAGCTAATTTTATAGTAACAAACCCTAAAAATTGCTAATGTTACACTAATTTTACAGTACTAAACTGTAAAATTGTTTTTTAGAGTAAAAAACTGTAAAACTGCCGATTTTAGTTTATTACTGTGCAATTTCAGTTTTAAACTGGAACCTCTGCTGCCAGTATTATACTGTTGTTTTTTCAGTATAATACCGCTAATTTTGTTATTATAAACTAATTGTGGTAATAAACTATAAAATTGCTGCTTTACAGTAATAAACTGTAAAATGCAGTTTTAAACTGGAACCTCTGCTGCCAGTATTATACTGTAAAAACAACAGTTTATTTTTTGCAGTTTAGTAGTCGCGAAACTTTAAGCCTCACGATTTCGTTTCCTTCTTTTTTCGCTTTAAGTAATAACAAAAAAGCTCGTGAAATCACCGATAACTTCATTTTCGCGAAAATACATGATTTTCGTGGGTTTCAGAGCTGAAAATTGGTATACAGAACCTTAAATACATCGTTATAAATAAAATGTCAAAAATCCTCATCGATCCCAATGGAGCTAAAAATTTTATGTAAAGTCAAAGGTCAAAACAAATATTTTTTTTTTTCTGAAAAAGTTAAAATATTTTTATCTAGATGAAAATTAGTACAGACCTAATCATCTACAAAATAAATATATCTACAAATTGAATGTCAAAATTCCCTATCGATCCCAGCGGAGCTAAAACTGTCCATGATCAAAGGCCGAAACAAACAATTTTTTTTTCTTCAAAAATTGGAAACATTCGTATAGAGCTGAAAATTTGTACAGGATTTAAATACATCATTTTAGAAAAATATCACAAGTCCCCAAAGATTCCTATCCCAGTGGAGCTAAAATTTTTTAACAAGGTCATAGATCAAAGGTCAAGCATCTTTTTTTTTGCAGATATTCCATAAACGGTTTGTGTTATCTTAAAAGGGTCATACAAAGCTTGTAAACTATGCAATTTGCACAAAATCGGTATTCATATCTACTTCAACCTTCTCTAGAGCGAATTGCGAAAAAATAAGAAAGTATAAGTTGTATTTTCTCCATTTAACGGATATAAAACACCACCACAAAGCATGTGAAAAATATGAGGGGTCAAATATACTATTTTTCAACTTTTTCGGACGATTTTTTTATTTAAAATTAATTTTAAAGCATGAGCATAATATGTAAAGAAGAGTTACTGTTGTTTGTAAAGACATCGATATGCTAAATAATATTGACAGCATGAACTCCTACTGAGAGATATACCTACTTTTTATAGTACTACCTTTTATAGTATTTAGTAGTAGAACTGGAGTAGATGCAAAAATGTATTCACCACAAAATTGAACTTCACATCCAAAATATCACGATCACACCAAATTTTTACTGGCAATAACTGAATGCGATGCTACATCAGCCTTTTACAAAGGAGGCAAAACAAAAGTTTTTAAATTATTTGAAAAACATTTGGATTCAATTGATTGTAGTGAAGTAGGGATCGGAAAGTTATGTCGTTATTTTCAAACAAATCAAGTGATGAAAGTGTTTATGCTAAATCAATGATTTAATTATCCTCGTTATCAAGAGCCTTTTGACATCTAGTAGTAAATTTTAAATCCCGGACAGATTTAAAAAAAAAAAAAAATCCATTTTTCGGGCGAAATATCTTAAACTGGCATCTTGGATACAAGCCAAATATTGAAATTTTGAGTTATAGAAAGTGTTTTAGCGATCGGAAGAAAAAGAAACGCCGCTGCTTCCCCCATAAAACTCACCTGACATTGTACCGTCAGATTTCCTTCTATTGCAATCTATATATGAAAAAAAAACCCTCGAAAATTTGGCTTGTATTCACGATGCAAGATATTTTGCTCCAAAACTCTTTTTTTTTTTTCAAATCTCTCCGGGCTAGATTTTGCTACTAGATGGCATAAATGCCCTTGATTACGATTATAGTCAGGGATCCTTGATTGAGATTTTTCTGTTTATTACTATCAAGCTAATTTTCCGTGAGTAGCTTCATTTTAATGAGACGCCCAACTTTTCCTCTTACAACAATTCTCGATAGTGGTAGCTAACAGGGGTAGCAGGGATCAAATGTGTCGATTTTATGGGTCTCAAAAACTTATTACTAACTGTGGCTTTTTTAATTAAATCTTAAGATAATTATTAACATTGTTGAAAACCATATTTGTCCTACAAGGTGTATGGTTTGATCAAAGAGTCCTTCCAACATGTATCGATTACGAGGTCATCAAAAGTAATTACTAACTACATGAGTTTTTTTCTACTGCTTACTTAATATGTATATAATTTAAGAGTCACATTGTCCTACAAATTGCGTGGTATGTTATCCCGGTCCTACGCTCAGATATTGTTAGTACCACAAGACCACTTTTCTTATTACTAACTGTAGGACAAAAATATTACATCATTGGTTAGTGTATTTTCTATCCAGATAAAACAAAGTCCTACAAGTAAACAGGTAGGTATCACTAGTCCGACAAGAATTGAAGGGACAAGTGGATAAAGGTGATATGTGACATTTGAATTTCGCGGATTAATATAAATTAAAATTAATGTATGTTCAATTGTGTTGACTCACATACACCGTTGAAGGGGCAAGTAAATAAAGGTGATGTGTGACAATTTTTTTAAATCTCTAGAAAAGCTTTCAAAAAAAAAAAAAAAAAAAACCTTTTCACCTTCATCCATGGTATAAAGTAAGCTTTTCTAAAATTGTCACATATCAACTTTATCCACTTGCCCCTTCAATTGTAAGTTTTGTTTTCTGTTTGGAACAAGTGAAAACATCTTTTTTGAAATTTTACTAACTCTATTTTCTAGTAATATTATTTGTGTATTGTGTCTTTATATACATAACGAAAAATTAATCTTCATCAGATTCATCTGAAAAATCATCTTCGTCACTAATGTCACTTTTATCTTCATCATTTTCCTCATAAGTGATATCTGACTCTGTAACACTATTTAAAAAAAAAATAGAAACTTCCGAATAATTAATCAACAAAGGAAATAGTATTGATAGGGTATCTTGTAAATCAGGGAATAGTTCTTCAAAGGATGGACTGCCCATAAAGTGTTGACAAAGCTTTCGAGCATATAGAAAAGTTTTCAAGAATGCCAAATGTCTTTATTAAATTTCTTAACATCTCTTTTCGGTACAAAAGTAGGGTTTTCGCAAAACAAATTACACCAAAAATAACACTCTGTTATTATTTTGGAGCATTAAAAAAAATACTGAAATTATTTATTGAAGACAAACAGGCTGTCGAAAGAAACTTTTTTTGCAGGATTATGGTCGATATTTACGGAGAATTCCTAATATGCTCTGGACATGCGTATTGCCGTAATACCAAATTGTGTAAAATAAATTTATTTCTACTAGCACGAATTGAAAATGTGTATTCAATTGGAGTACGGCGATAACGGAGCACGAAATTTGAAGGACAATGTGACTGTTAAATTATATAAAAATTAACGAAAATAGCAGAAGTAAGAAATTCAAGTAGTTAGTAATTATTCTTGATGATCTCGCAATCGATACATGCTGGGAGGAGGGGACTCTGATCAAAGCATACATTTTGTAGGACGAATATTTTTTCCCCTAATGTAAATAATTTTCTTAATATTTAATAAAAGAACTACAGTTAGTATTAAATTTTTGAGTATCGTCAAATCGACATATTTTTATCTGCTACCCTTGTTAGCTACCACAATCCAGAATTTTGTTTATGAAATTATCGGGCGTCTCCAGGGGCGGCCCTAGCAGTTTTGCCGCCCCGGGCAAAAAGGCAAAATGCCGCCCCTCTTAAAGTTTGAAAAGAAATAAATTGCTTATGAATACAACTCAATAAATAGGTGCTGTGAATTAAAAACAGTGTGACAAAATAAAATCCTATATTCAGGGTCAGATTTAAACCGAATATCGCCCTAAGCTATTTTAGATATAGGGCCCCTTTTGTAGTCCCTAAAACTTTGTTGTAGACAAAACAGGCTATTTTTGTCCTTTATTTTCGCTGTTTCAAAAGCACTTGCCCCCCCCCCTTTTTTTTGCACTTCATACTGTCTTTATTTATTTTTACTTCATTCATTTCTATTGATTTTGGAGACGGATGAGTATGAGGAGAATGATGCAGTGACTATTTTTTATAAAGTATAGAATAGTTGGAAATTCAGGGGTAGGGAGTTTCTCTCTCGGGAAAAATTTGGAAAATAAATCTAAAATTCTGCATTTTGAGGTTTTATAAAGGGTAACTAAGACAACAAAAATAACAGGAGAAAAATAGTCAAACAATAACTTTTAAAAGTTATATATTCTTTTGCAAATTAAAATCAATTAAAATAAAAATTGCTTGTGCTTGTGGTTCTATACATCGGTGACAAACAAGGAAAAAGAGCTTGGGAGGAAAAAAGAAAACCGACATTGGCTTTCGATATAAAGTTAGTGTTGGACCGTCGCTCCAATCTACCGACTAACATAACACTAAATTAAATGTAAAACGATCAATAGAAATAAAATGCATTGAATGATTTAAAGGAAATGGTGTGAATATTAAAAAACAGAAGAGTAACATCTCGGCCATAAGGGCAATTGATTCTTAATGCATTTGATAAAAAATAAAGTTGCAGCACTTTTCAAAGAGTTTCAAAGATTTATTTAATTGTTTTCAAGAAATCTAGAACAATTATATTTAAGGCACTTTATTTGCACTTTGTAGCCTCTGGCATTTTAATACTGAATTGCTCAGTTTCACATATTGCACTAACTTTGTAAGAAATATCTGTTTTAAGTTAAAAAGTATATACTAAAGATTTCTCTCAACATTGTTTTTTTCCATGGGTTTTTGTAAGTATTAAAAATATATAATGCGTCCTAAATTTTTATATACAATCAATTATCTAAATTTTGTAAAATTATCATTTAAAAAACACTTGTAGCTGATGCACACTTACATGATAACTTGATGAGAGATTACAGTGGCGTATATAGGTTTTTATTTCGGAGGGGGCCCATATAATCAAGCTTAGCCCCCCCCCCCCCCAGTTTTTTTTTTCGCTGTTACTGTAAAACAAGTAGAAATTTTCAAATTGAATTAAAATATTGTAATTTTTGGAAAATATAGAAAATTACGAAGTTTTAAAATTCCCTCCATTACTTTTTTCATAATTAAAATTATTTATGCTACCTTTTTTCAAAATTGAAACCTTAAGCCATCTTTACTTTAGACCATCTTTGGTAGTAACATTAGCAAGGACTCTCTCCCGAAATGTTTCGAAATTAATGTTTTAAAAACATTTTTATTTAGGTTATCTTTAACACCGTCAAGAGAAAAGGCAGGATTCGGGCGCTGTGCCCCGAAACTTTGCGGCATTGAAGCTTCAAAAATGCAATTTTAAGCTCTATTTTTTGAAACTGAAGGTTCAAAATTTTACTTTTAGCAGAGGTGCCCATTACGCCCAAGAGCAAAAACTTATCATTCAAGAATTCCACGAAGATCCCTCTAAAAACGAGAGCCACACGTGAAAGAAAAAGAAAACAAAAACTTTTAAAAACGCCCCTTAAAAATAATTCAATAGCGCCACTTACGCCATGATTCTTGATAGGAACAACTGCTTTTAGGCTTTGTCCAGGGCCGGATTAACGTTTATTTACGCCCTAGGCCAAGCTTTAATTTTTCGCCCCCTCGGCCGAACTATCTCAAACTTATGTCCCCCACCCCGTGCGCCTCCATATCAGTAACTAAACCAATTCTTAATTTTCGTTTTTACTTCTATGTACATAAATAATGCGTAATCGCATACTACAGAATTCTGATAATTTATCATATAAGAAGAAATAAATACAGTCCAATTTATTGCTGGAAAGGAATTTGAAATTAATAATGAAAGAATGGAAAATTCAGTCACCCTTTTTATAACTAATACGAAAATGTAAAACTTACCTCAGAACTTTTTAATCTCTTTCAGTTTCTTTATTTCTTCAAGATGAATCTTCTCGTTGAGAAACGTGTTGTTGGGACCCAATAAAAGAAAACGACTGAGTGGACCTTCGAACCAATTTGTCTTTCTGTATAGTATTTTGCCTATTTCCGGTTGTAACGATAGACTTAGACCCCTCACCCTCCACAATAGCTCCAGGATAACTTTCCATGTCATCTGTGTGGACACTTGAACAAGCGACATCCTAATTGCTGGCAATCCATCAATACTGCTCGTTAGCATTCGGTCACTTTGCGACAGATAAGGATCAACTTTCATCGGTCAACTTTTCAAGTCTAGAATTCTACCCACTAGTTTCCCTGAAGGTAAAACATGTGTCGCCCTGTGTCGCCATGTGTGGCATTGCATTTGCGGGCCTTGTTTACTTGGAAATACAGAGCCTGAAGTTATAAGTCTGATTACCTCTCATCAATTTCCCTTTTTCCGACAAACAGTTTGCTGTCCCACAAAGAAGGGGTGATGACAAGAAAATGGCTTTACAGATAACAAACACCCTTTCTTCAGTTGAGTTTCGGGAAATTCTCCTTACTGGATGCTCCCCCCCCCCCTCGCGGCAGGCAAGGGGATTTTGTCTTGGACCGATTCCTCTCCCACGTAACAGCCTTTTTTGTGCTCTGCGAATAGACTTGCGCGCTGCATTTCTTTATATAATATAAAAAAAGGGGGTCAACTATGTCCGCACGCCAGTTCATCCAGCGGCGCTGTTGATTATTAATAAAAAAAAAAAACCTTATCATTGTGCGCCCCTTCGGCTTGCGCCTCCTTTTTTCTTAAGGATTTTCTTTTGAGCAAACACGAACCGAACACCTACTTCTGAAAAAATCTTTCTCGATTTCGGGGGGGGGGGGCACCCCCCCCTTAAATACGCCCTTGAGAGATTAATAATTTGCTTGTTATATCAGAAGTAGTAGGTAAAGTACCGTTGAAAAAGTATTGTTATGATCACTAGCTGAGCTACGTTCAAATATCTAAGAAACCCTAGGGTTTCCCAGAATCTAGTTGGAAGACCTTTGTGCTAGATCAAGCGTATTTACATGACTTGTTTCTCTCTACATTTTTCTCTCTATATATTTTACAAAACTGGTATCAGGGGCACCCCGGTGGGAGGACACTATGACCCCCAAAAAAAATTTCATATTCGGCAAATTTCTACTGATGTTTCGGAAAATTTGAAGACAGTGAGTCAATTTTGTAATATTACGATCATGCATAATTTTATATATTTTTTTCAATGATGCCTAATATCTCTTCTTAGCATATGTAAGTATCTATGCATGCACACATTTTATTATTTTTTTTTCTTTTCGTTCGGTAAAATTCGGCGCTTCCTTTGATGAGTTGAGATTTTTTTCTCTCCCAAAAAAACTACATTTTACTTACCCCAGCTTCTTTCAACAATTTAAAAATCTTGAATTTTTTAAAGTTATCTGCTGTAGGTAGTTTGTTTTTTAAAATGTCCCCATTGACAATAATAGTTTCTAAGGATTTGTTTATGTTATCAATATATATTCGTTTATTTTAATACTCTATGTTGAAATAGACGAAAATGTTGTTTTGAATGGATACATTAAAATAACAAGCTTAAACATCGTTATATTCATACCTTTCAGGATTCCGAAGTGCAAAAAAAATGATATTTGTTAAAAAAGAATTTGTACGTTTCCTTACAGAAAATTTATTTTATATATTCGAGTCAAAATGCCGCCCCTAAAATTTGCCGCCCCGGACAGGGGTCCGGAATGTCCGCCGCTAGGGCCGCCCCTGGGCGTCTCATTGAAACTACGCTATTCAAGAAGATTCGGCTTGATAGTGATTATTTTTTCATCATGGATGCATGGATCTGTACTACATTAAGTAGGACCGCGATAACGTACCACGATATTTGTAGGATAATGTGACTGTTAAATTATATGCATATTAACTTAGCAATAGGAAAAAAATTCGGGCAGTTAGTAATCACTTTTCATGACCTCCTAATTGATACATCTTGGGAGGAGGGAGACACTTCTTACAAGCCATACACTTTGTAGGACTAATATTTTTTTCACTAAAGTAATTTTCGTAACGTTTAAGAAATTACCAACAGTTAGTAATAAATTTTTGAGAACCGTCAAATCGGCAAATTTTGTCTCAGCTACCTCTGTTAGCTACCACAATCCATAACTTCGTTTAGGAAATTGTTGGGCGTCTCATTAAAATGAATCTATTCAAGAAGTTTCAGCTTGATAGTAATTATTTTTTCATCAGGGATCTGTACTACATTTTTAGATCGTAGAACCGGGATAACGTACGACGCAATTCGTAGTACAATGTGACTGTTAAATTATAGACATATTAAGTAAGCAGTAGAAAAAAAACGTCACGTAGTTAGTAATTACTTTTGATGACCTCGTAATTGATACATGTTGGGGGAGGGGGACTCTTTGATCAAACCATACACTTTGTAGGACAAATAATTTTTTCAACAATGTTAATAATTACCTTAAGATTTAATAAAAAAAGCCACAGTTAGTGATAAGTTTTTGAGACCCGTAAAATCGACACATTTAATCCCTGCTACCCCTGTTAGCTACCACAATCGAGAAATGATGTAAGAGGAAAAGTTGGGCGTCTCATTAAGATAAGGCTACTCACCAAAAATTAGCTTGATAGTAATAAACAGAAAAAACTCTATCGGGGATACCTTACTATTGTAACTACATCGCTGTTTTAAAATAAAAACTTTTAAAAATTAATTTGTTTAAAACGACGACATTACTTTCCTGTCCCCCTAATATTCAAAAACATACTCTTCTTCCGATATCAGCTTCCCAAATGGAATTCGCTTTCTTCTTGCAATGTATAGAGCTCAAAAAAAAAAAAAAAAATCCATAGACTTCTACTTGTACCTGCTTCAAAAAACTACTCTTTTTTTCTTTTTGTTGTTGCAAGAAGGGTTGTAATCATAATTGAAGGGCTTGGAGGATGAAGGGGCTATGTTACATTTAAAAAAATGAACACTTCGGACCATGGTAAGCAGTGGATACAGGTAAGCAAATAAAACTTGGTGCATCAAAAAATAGATGTCATTAGACCAATTTCTTGCGCACACTTAACGACAAACCAGAAAACAAAAAAGCTGCAACAACTGCAACAATAAAACTTTGAACTTTAATTACTCGCAATTTCGGTTTTGTCACATAACCAAGACCGTCATTTAGAATTTTTCCAGGGGGGGGGAGGGTAAAGGGTATATACACAATGTAAATTTGCCAAAAAACTCGGTGGTAAGATACCAAAGCTTTAAAAACGGATAAAAGTACTTGATGGACATTGTCAATGTAATACAGAAAGAAAAAGCTGACCCTGACCTCACTATCAAAAATTGGAGATCTTTCAGTCATTAGCTTTTATTAATTCGAGCTAACAGAGTTATGAAGCTGTTCATTTTCAAGCTGAGTTTCTAATGAGATAAAGATACTCGTCAGTTATATCATTAAAAATACGCTTCTGTATAGTTCAAGAAATTAGAAATTAAAAAAATGAAAAAAGAAAGAAAATTTCCGTGAGAGAAAATTTTCATGGAGCTGTAATCGTATTAAAAATTACGCATTCTATAAAAGTGTAAAACTATAAGAATAAATTGACTGGTCAACGCGTGTTTACTTTCCTCCCATTAATGATGTCAATTAAAAAAATCTCATAATTTGAACTTTCAAAACTTAATAATGGTCATAAAAGTTCTCATTTAGTTATCAAAGTGTTTTCTGATGCTGCATGCCTTTCCGTAACCCAACTCCTTTACAGTTTGACTATTGTCCACTGCCATTTATTCGAATCAGCGGATCTACGAAGAAGAGAAGATCATCAATTAAATGAATTAAAGATTGCGTAAATTTCATTATACACTGCGATGCAAAAGTTTAGACAAAATGCAAATATGTGAATAAAAAGAAAACTATTCAACGAAATGCATTCAAATTTCTACTGCAGGTACACAATATGGTCCCAAATACGTGTCTGGAGTTCTTATAACTATTGACTGGAATCAAATTTTGGATATTACAAAAGACATTTTTTTACATTGTTGCAAAAGTTTAGACAATAGTCAGATTTTATGCAAATATCCCTTGAAATGTGATTGGTGGAGGAAATGCGGGACTGTATTATTCATTTATAAAGTGCAGAGATTGCTGAATAAATAATCAAAATCTCAAAAGCTCTTTAGTTCTCGTGTAAAGAAGATGAGAAAGTTTGGAAGCCGAAATTTGAAAATGAACCTACTTTATTAATTTTTTGTCTTTTAAATCGGCTCTAGTATGGTAGTACGTTGATTTTTACTTTGTGAAGAGCAAATTCCGACATGCGTATCGATCAAAAAGTCCAAGAAAAATTATATTTCTTAAGGATGAAGGAATTGAAAAAACGGCTCAGACTGACGATTCGCCCCTTAATCCTACAAAACTTCAACTTGGGTCAAAAACAGCATGTGACAGCATAAGTAGATGAACAACTGAATCGGGATGCATAAAAAAAACAAAGAATTTTGCTTGAGCCTTTTCAGACGGAGTGTCCCAAAAAAGCCAGATTTTATTGGTAAAAGCAGCACAGCATATGATCATTGGATATTTCTCAAGTCCCGGGAAAGGAAGTATAATCCATCTACGCCATTCCAATTTTCATAATTTTTATCAAAGAAAGTACCATTCATTTTTTAGTCATGATGATACATTTTCTGCTTTTCACATTAAATCTGGCTTATTTGGGACACTCGGTCCGAAAAGGTTTAGGCACAATTCTTTGTTTTTTTTTATGCATTCCGATTCAGTTGTTCTTCTACTTATGCTTTCACGTGCTGTTTTTGACCCAAGTTGAAGTTTTGTAGGATTACGGGGCGAATCGTCAGTCTGAGCCGTTTTTTCAATTCCTTCATCCTTAAGAAATATAATTTTTCTTGGACTTTTTGATCGATACGCATGTCGGAATTTGCTCTCCACAAAGTAAAAAACTACGTACTACCATACTAGAGCCGATTTAAAAGACAAAAAATTAATAAAGTAGGTTCATTTTCAAATTTCGGCTTCCAAACTTTCTCATCTTCTTTACACGAGAACTAAAGAGCTTTTGAGATTTTGATTATTTATTCAGCAATCTCTGCACTTTATAAATGAATAATACAGTCCCGCATTTCCTCCACCAGTCACATTTCAAAGGATATTTGCATAAAATCTGACTCTTGTCTAAACTTTTGCAACAATGTAAAAAAATGTCTTTTGTAGTATCCAAAATTTGATTCCAGTTATAATTATAAGAACTCCAGACACGCATTTGGGACCATATTGTGTACCTGCAGTAGAAGTTTGAAAGCATTTCGTTGAATAGTTTTCTTTTTATTCACATATTTGCATTTTGTCTAAACTTTTGCATCGCAGTGTACATACAATTCCATGGTTCACGGAAAATTTCTTTCTTTTTTTTAAATTTCTCATTTCTTGAAACATTATATTATTTAAAGATGTAACGGACGAGTATCTTCATCGCATTAAAAATTCATCTTGAAAATTAACAGATTCATAACTCTGTTAGCTTGAATTAACGAACTCTAATGACTGAAAGGTCTCCGATTTTTGATACTGAGATCAGGGTCACTTTTTTCTTTCTGTATTACATTGACAATGTCCAAGTACTTTTACTCGTTTTTTAAATCCGTTTTTAAAGCTTCGATATCTTCCACCGAGTTCTTGCAACATTAATAAGTTAACTTTTCAAAAACAAGTTGCACTTTATCGGCAGATTCATTAAGTATAATTCTTCTACACCCCGACTGTTTTAAGGGTTTAAAACTAGTTAGTGAGATGGTAGACTGCTATTGAAGGAAAATACAAAAGATATGAAATTAAATGAAAAACTTCACGGCTCGCAATCATCAATGCCAAAACTGAGTCATAAGTCTAACTTCAAACTTTGATTCAAAAGGAGAAACCTGGTTAATATCAGAAAAAAATTGCATCCGTATAAATGTGTAGAAAATATGTAAACAACGAGGCTGGGTGGATGGAAAATGCAGAATGACACCCGAAATGCAGCTACCTCCTTGTAGTGCGTTTTGGGCTGTTAATGTAACGAACTATAATTGCATTTACAACTAAAAGCTGCATTTTGCCCATTCATTGCAAAAAATAGAATCTGGTTTATAAAAGAAGAATTTTTGCTATGTGCAAAAAATGGTAAAAAAAGTCAATTTTTGGTTAATTTCATGGAACTTTACGGTTTATGTACGAACTTAATACTGAATAGAATGTAAATAATTTTGAAGATGCATGAAAAGAGTGTTGAACGGAAGCATTTTAATGGTTATGGAACAAAAATGGTGATTATTTATATTTTCTAAAAAATATTTGAAAATTGACATTTTTTCGTATTTTTAGAGAAATTCAAGCCCTGGTAGGACCCTAAAGGAGTTGTTCAAACTTGATAATATTTTACATGTGTTTTGTACTTACGCATGCACAGCTTTTGCCAGGTATTACAGAATAAAATTCCAACATTTTTGTTTTTCGCTCCACCCTAATGCACATACCCCTTCATCTCCCTAACCCTTCAATTGTGGGTGTAAAAAGTCGGATTTTTTTTTCAAAGTCTTGCCCCAATATTAAATCAAACACAAAAATGCTGATGAAGATGATATCGATCAAGATATGAGTTTGATCTGTTTTTTTCATTCGAGAAATCTATAAAAGTTTAGGAGGACTGAGGAGAAGAAGAATAAAGCTAAGAAGAACTTACCTCTGTGTTCAAGAATCTGAAGACTAATTTTAAAATAAAATATCCAACTGCATGATAACATTCGTGCCATTAACTCTGTTGTCCTACTTCAAATAGCGATAGTTTGGTATCAAAATACCTGCAAAACTACTTTTATTTTGCTCAGTGACACCATTTGATCATGTGGAACACATATGAAACCTTTAAATGAGTGCAAGAAACATCCTTAATTAACTCCACGGATTCAAATATATTATTGTTGACCAATTGATGCTGTTTTCTGAGTTTGTCTGTTTGGAAAATTTCCTAAACTGTTTTACGGAATGTGCTTTTGTTTCTGAAGAAAGAAAATGTTTCTCTTTCATAACCTCTCCATTGGGAGGTCATGGGAGGTCACTGTGACCTCCCAAAATTTTTCCTATTCCTCAAATTTTGTCTGGCGATACAGAAAAATTTGGAAACAGCATTGGAAAATAGCAAATTAAAAAATGATAATGATGTTACGCTCATTTTTTTCATTCAGTAAAATTCGAGTTTCATTTCGAAAATTGTGAATTCTCCCTCACATGTACATACCTACCACTTCAGCTGTGAAACTTGTTGGAATGTGCGATGATAGTACACTGGAAATTGCGCAAAACACGTCTTCACTCTACACTATTTCAGTGTAGCGTCAATTAGTCTACGTCTCTATTGCCCAACATTTTTTTTTTCAATATTTAAATCAGGGATTGAATTCGCTCAGGATAGAAATTCCCGTTTTTTAATGATTCATGTAATTATTATTAATAGAAATATTTTTCCAAATTACGAAGATGTTATCAAATAATATATGGGGAGCCATCGTATACTGAAAAGTGACAGCGAGACTAAGAAAGGACTAATGTGCACAGGAAAATAGAAGACATGGCTGTGAAAATAAAATAAAAAAATCTGCCCAAAAGATTATATTCCTATTGTTCTACATAAACGAGTGGAAGTTCCGTAAAAAAATGTTTTAAATGCAGAAATCTTTTAAAATATCACTCTAAAATACCTGATAAAAATTAGACGAGTTTCGCAGTGCCAATCAATTATTATTTGAAATTTCATCTTGCCAGAGAAAAGTTATCGGTTATTACTTTAGGCCGATACAGCTGCTCCTGCCGGTTAGGCAGGAGCAGTTGTAGTTTCAGCAGTTCTTAAGAACCGCTGAAGCCGAAAACTATTAAACAAAATTTAATTGTTCAGAAGCACAAGATAGCAAAAAAACATAACTTCGAACCAAAGTCCTTCAAATACAAGCCGTGTATTTCTACAGAAGGACCAATAAAATGTTGTTTCCATCCAAAAGAGGGACAAGATGTAAAGAATAAGCATTTCCGAAGAGTGTATTTCATTCATTATGGAACCAGAATCGAAGTTTTTGGCTTATATTGAATCCGAATTATGGAACGAGAACTTGCCGATTTCTCCCTGGAATCGCAACTATCAATAAAATCGTAAATAACAGTCTAGTGTGATAGAACTGGTATGCACGGATTATTAGCATGACTGTAGTTGTCTAACGTGAAGTATCATACACCGACTGTTTGAAAAAAAAGAAAGAAAAACATTATATGCCTATATCATATAACAAATTGTCCATTAGACACTACATATCGATAGAAACACAATGGTATCTAAGGCCTTTTTTGAAACAATCCGCAAAAATTTGTAAAAGAAAAGTCCCTTATTCAATATTCACTTATTTTGGCAGACTTCAGTAAGAGTTCCTCGTCGAAGACTAATGCTCTAAAGATTTTTATTTTTCAAATCTTGAATTACATTCTTAAAAAAAGTTTTTGTCATAAATAAATGATACTCCGACTACTCCTACTTGTTTTGTATGTATTTCTAAACATAGGCGGCTCGTACAGGGGCAAGAAGACTAATGCCCCCTCACTTCTAAAAGTAAAGGGGCCATGCCCCCTCATTTTTCACGGTTTAAAAGTAATGATCGAGTGAAAAAAGATTTTTTGCCCAGTTGATAAATTAATTTCACCAAAATAAAAGCTGAAAATTCCAAATATCGGACTTTCTTCTCATGGTATTTCATTAAAATGAATGAAAATCAACCATCCTGTTTCCTTTTACAGGACATTTTTCTCATTTTTTAGAGGTCCTTTTACCAGTAATGTTAAAATCCAATAATCTAGCCAAGTTTAACAAAAATAATAATTAAAAAAACTTTAGAGGTGCTGCCTCCTAACTCCCCCTCCCAATTCTTTTGCCCCCCCTCCCTCGCATTTCTCCTGACCCCCCACTTTTTTGGTGCACCAGCTGCCTATGTTTCTAAACTTGTTTTTCAATTTTTCAATAAAAAAATATATATTTTTTTTTCAAAATGTTCGCTTCTCAAATTCAATCTGGCATCCGAACATGATATTCTAATGTAATAAAATTTTGTAATTTCCATTAAAACATCATTCGGCACCTGTTCCATTCTGTGCCCAAAAAATTAAGTAACTTTTTTTTTTTACCATAGGACGGTGACCCAACCTCTAGTGCATATTTCTCCCTTCGTAATAATGAACTTGCAAGAATTTTTGATTATTGCAAACACCTGCACTTTGAAACACCGCTTCGAATAATTGCTTTTGGGTCAAGAATGGCTAAAACTGCATTTTAATAACACGCACGGTTAGTTTTGAAGAAAATTCACTCGAGGAGCAAAACAAAAATATGGCCAACTTGCTATAGCAGAAAAATAATTAAAATAAATCTCGATTTAAAAATGACTAAAAAACGTTGTTTGATTTAAAGATTTTCATTTCCCTTTGAGTTACTACAGACGTTGAAAGCTGTAACTTCAACCCGCGGAAAAAATCAGGAGACAGAGAAAAAAGTTTTTTTTGTCATTGTTTTCTTTCGTTGAAATCATTTCGTTTAAAAATACCACTTTTTTGGATTAAAATCTGAGTTTTAAAAATATAACAATAATAAAGAATGTTTTTTAGGGAAAATGTGGAATTATTTTGCGTAGTGTTTATGAAAAAAAAGCTAATTTATATCAATGCAATCAATAACTCACATATTCGTTTTTATTTTAAGCATGAATTCTTATATTTTTCTCTTATCGTTCATTTTATTTTTTCTTATCGAAGATAACAATGAAATAACATTTTTATTTTGCAATATATTACGATATCATGATAGTATTTTTCTACCTATTCTATAATGTACTATTTACATTAAAATGAACTTTGATGTACTTGCATCAATGAATCTGAGCGCGCGACTTTGACAATCAGTAAAGCCCCGTGCAATGTCCACCATGTTCGAAATGTACTGTGTTTTCTGATGGACATAAAATCTTAACAGGGCTATCGCGCTACGTAGAGTTTGGGGAAAGACCTCGAAATTCAGTTAGGGTCTGGATCCAGTTACTTGAAGTAAATCCCTTGTTAAGTTTAAAAAGCTAATTTTTTAAATTATTTTTTTTTTTAAGAAAAAGGATACTGGAGGGGAATCTAGTGAATACGATAGATTTTGGGTCTAAATTGCATTAGATTCACCGCCAAAACTGTGCATGTGTGCACTTATGTATTCTTTTTATAAAAGGAAATTATTTTGTTTCCTGAAAAAGTGTCGTCTTTCTTTTTGTTCTCTACGCTGTAGCGGCACATAGCTCACAATCTATATCGTTTGCTTTTTTTTTTTTCTTTTTTTCTTTTTTTAAGCAATTGATTACATATTTGTCGCCAAAAAAAAAAAAAAAAAGGAAAAGAAAAAAGTGGCTATCGCCATGTCGGGCTCTTTAACATTTTTTGACATCTGAGCTGAATCGCATTTTATTACCTGGACTCTTTCTTGAACTTAGGCTCGTCGATCACTCAAAACTAAGATTTTTTTTAACCATTTTAAAGCAAGTTACTTGTGGATAAATGACTTCGTTTCAACTCATTTGTGCAGTTGTAAACAGTCGTAACTGCTAGAATGGATGTGCCATAAATCCCATCCAACTCCGCCATAATTCTTTTTTTTTTCAGTGAATAGGACCTGTTAAATTTAACTGCTTTATTCATTGCATGAAAGTTACCTTTTCTGTTTTTTTAAGTAAATGGAAGATTGTTGCTTAAATTGGCTGTAAAAAAGTGAAACTACGTGATGGGTAAAACCGGAACTTTAACAGCACTCTGGAGATCTATAGGCCCATGGTGCTTATCGAGACGAAACTTTTTCGATAACATTAATGTCGTTTCTTCGATTGTCTACGGACTTTTTAACGACTCTTGTTGAACTTGGAAAACGTGAGATGCAAAAAGTAATGAAAACATTTAATGCTGACCAATACAGAAGAATTTTCTTTAGGGCAAAAAAAAAAAAGCGCCTCTTATTATTATTAGTATTATGATTCTTGTTTATCTGATCTTTTCCAAATTCGGCAGAGGTCCCTTGTTGTTCAAAAATTCACGTAGGTGTTTTTCGCTAAATATGGGGTTTCAACGGAAAAACTAATATTACTATTATTATAATTTTTTTCTGGGGGGGGGGGGTCCATAATAACCTATTTTAATAATAAATTCTTTTACTTACTGAAAATAAAGATCATGCTTAGTATGCTCTGCAAAGCGCATTATCAGAATGCTTTCTAAAATTGTATAAGTGGTGCAATTTTCAGTTTATATAGTCTCCTTCGTGCTGTTGTATCTTAATGATCAGTGTCTGTAGGACACTGTGCACGAGTGCAGAGGAAGGTCAAGTTAAATAACTAACTTACATTTTGGAGATTTTTTAGGGCATTTACTATAGTTGCAGGGATTTACGGATTAGGAAAACTCTTCTTACAACTCTTCAGCTTAAATTGATATTCTATATATTTATGAACGGGGCCGGGTAAGATGAAAAACTGAAGCTACTAATTAATTCAGCATCATTATATTTACCAAACTTATTTTAGCCGTTTCTGTGTTTGGATATCATGGATTAATTAAATATTTCATTCAGTTTTTGTCGAATCTTTACAAAATTTCGCACAGAGGTCCTTTGGTTCTCAGAAATTCATATAAGAGTTTTCCTTAAACAAATCCACTGTTTACACCGAATCTTTGCCAAATTTGGCTCAGCGATCCTTTGGTGTTCAAGAATTCGCACAATGTTTTTTCATCACCTATGGGGTTTCAACGGAAAATTCATGAAACGGAATGATTCACGAATTTTCAGAACTAGTTTGTTCCTATTAATAACAATGAGTATTTTTTTTTTTTTTTGACTTTTAAAAAATCTAAAAAGGTCTACATTTAAATTTTGAGTCATAAAATTGCTGTGTTCTTCTCGTTGGCAGGAAGTTGTACACTTGTTTCCTAATCTTATGTAAGCTTGATTGTTCAGCATGCGTCAATTGACACATTTTTTACTTGCGAGGTCGACTGTGTGAAATGCTCGTATTTACTCTTTTCTATCCATGCTTGGTTGTACTTCTAGTGAAACATTAATATTTTCGTTATATTTCTCAGAAGTATCTCATGAACGACATAGCACTTGCGTTGTTTAGGCACATATGTAAAACATCGCCATCAACTTATGCAACATAGAACTTATTAATTTCATCATATTTAGTCAAAAAGGAAAAAAAAAAAAAGAAAAACATTTTAGATGGTTAATTTTTTAATGCGTAGCAGTTCTGCGTTGCAAAAAAAATCAATAATACTTTAGTAACGTTTCTTTAAGCTCTTTAAAAATCTGTAATTAATTGCGGAACTAGCTAACATGATCCAAAAAGCAATAGAGAAGTATGGAAAAATAAAATCATACCCCAAAACTGCATCCACCACCGAAGTACCTTGCTACGTTAAATATTGCAATTTACGATAATCCTTAGAAAACTTCATACTTTTAGACATTAAGTATGTAGGTCAACCGAGCAGGTTACGCATTGAAGCGGCCGGCAATTGCGGAGAGAGCATTAAAGCCAGAAAAAGAACGATCTGTATTTGAGAACTGACGTTTAGTGAAATTAATGAGGCTAATGTGTGGGCACAATTATAATTTTAACCGCTCTTTATCTGAGTAATAGGGAAGTCTTAAAATATTATCGCTGTAGTAATTGGATAACTAAAACCATCCTGTGTTGAAGACAAAGATAGATGCTAGAAATCCACCTGCTTGTGTAATTGCTTGTCAATCGGTAAAAGAAAATAATAACTAAAACTAACGTTCGCAAATCATAAGGAAATTAATTTTTGGCATCCTTGATTCTCAGTAAAAAATTGAGAGAAGTAATAGGCGGTATATATATCGCTAATTTCTTCTCTCAGTTTTTTAATTTAAATTTTATTTTATGTTTAGAATTAATCAGGATATAAAGATGTAATTATATCAACTGAAATGTTTGACTTGTCATCTAGAAATCATATATTTATTTTATTTTATACTTTTTAGTGCAAATCAAGCGCTCACAGAAATAGTCTTTAGATTTAAAAATCCTTTTTTTTTATATTTCTTACGTTGTTTTATTATCTTTCAACAACGTCGTTTTGTTTCATCGAAATAAATGTATATATATATATATATATATATATATATATATATATATATATATATATATATATATATATATATATATATATATATATATATATATATATATATATATATATATATATATATATATATATATATATATATATATATATATATATATATATATATATATATAAGTGTATTTGTGTGTGTGTTAAATAGTATGCAAAACAAAAACTATGAAAATGTTTCCTAAAAATATTTTCTGCGGTTAAGAGAAGGGGAGGAAGGATTATTATATTACACATCTAAAAATTTCTAAGGGTATATTTAATTTTTATAGTTAACACGTTGACTGCCACGATAAGAAAAATTCGCAGTTTCGCTAAAACTTTATTTGTGTTCTGTATTTGTGAGCTAGTTTGGACTTATGGGTGATTTCCCAGAAGCCAAATTGCTCTACTTATACCTCTGTATTACGTATGCACTTGAATCGGTATGCAAACAGCGAATCCAAGAACTACGAGCTAATTCGAAGTGGACTTCATTAGCTAAGCTCACATGCTACGAGATAACTCGTAGCTTGGCAGTCAACGTGTTAACTTTCTCTAAATAATGATATTTGGGTATTTCAGCAACTTTAAAGACGGTTTTATCAGTCTGCAATGCGAGATATAAGTCGTGCTTTTTTTTTCTCTTCAGTTAATCAACTTGGGTAACTAATTTTTTTAACTAACACAACATTCAGTAATCACAAATGAGCAAAGGTCTGCATTTATTTCCAATTTTGGTAGACATTTATAGTCTACCCTCTTTTATTGTTATATCTCTCTTCTAACCAACCGATGCCAGATGTAAATATATTAACTGAGTTCTAATTTACTCGTACATTAGTGTCACTCACCGAGTAATACACATGCTTCATCCAGGAAAATTCTCAATTGTCTAAAAAGCTTGATAATATGTTTCAGAAATAATAAATGAATGGATTTAGATCGTTGAGCCTTTGAAGGAAAAGCTATCCCATAGATTATAATTGGATTTTTTGAACCAAAAGAAGTAATAACGCTAAAATTTAAAATAACATAAAACAAAATAAAATAAAAACACTGAAAAAAATAAAATAAAAAAGCAGTAACAATAACTTCAAGAAATACAGAAAAAATTGGTCAATAACGTAACTTAAAAATGTAATTACGCTTCGCATAATAGTTATTCAATTTCTAACCGTTTTGCGAAAATATTCGTTGTAAAAACATGAACTATTCTTTTAATTGCATTGTTTTGGGCAACGAGGTTGTTACAGTATTTTACTTACACAAAATTTAAAATAACATAAAATAAAATAAAATAAAAACACTTAAAAATAAAATTAAAAAAAAAGCACTAACAATAACTTCAAGAAATGCAGAAAAATTTGGTTATTCGGCGTTTAATTTCAATAAAGTAACTTAAAAATGTAATTACGCTTCGCATAATGGTTTTTCAATTTTTAAGCGATACGAAAAGCGATGCGCAACGAAAATATTCGTTGTAAAAACATGAACTATTATTTTACTTGCATTGTTTTGGGCAACGAGGTAGCTACAGTATTTTACTTACACAAAAGACTGTCAATAGTAGTTATTCTACTTTCGATAAAGTTGATAGTATAAGAATTGTCTATGGATTGATGAATTCATTAGTTTAGATAGCAGATGTCTAAAAGAACAACTATTGATATCTATACATTTATATCTACTAGTTCTTAATAAGAAATGTATTTGTGTTTTCATTAGAAAAGGATCACTGTGTTTTCAAATTTTTTAAAAAATATTGTGTTTTGCAAGTCAGCAAGATAATGTAGTCAATTGTTCTTCATATTCTAACTGTTGAATCGTAAATAACTCATCCATAGTTATATGGGAATATTCAATGTTTCTAATGTTGGCTTTTGTCGAATATTTTTTGACCTGTAATATATTTTCCCTGCATTGAAGATGGTTTTCTTTTTGTCAATCTGAAATATTTGCCATTTATTGTAACTGCTATTTATTCAATTCTAACTTCATTGCTTGTTCGTAACTTACTGCACACAGGTAAGCATTTTTTTTTTGTAAGGATTTTTTTTTTTTAAAGTTAAAGCTTACAAACTTTTGATTTCTATTTTAACACACCATTTTGTTTTCAGTTATGTTTATAGAGCTTTTCAATAAATTTAGAATTAATTACAGACTGAGAGCACTTTAGAAAGAGAATAACGTGAATAAAAATGTTGAATAAAATTATGTTAAAACCGCAGTGTAAGGAAAACCTTTCAAACGTTTTCCTTTCAAATAAGTTAGACATATTTCTTTGGAGAACTGAAAGCTAAAATAAGTAGCTGTATTGGTTTGAAAATAGAATTTCTGAAATTTAGTTCTCAATGTGGATGGAAGTAAATGCGGTTTTTTTCAAAAGAATGGGAGACATTTTTCATCTGGTAAACAAATAAAATGATTTATTTTTATGCGAAAAAACAGGATTTATGTAGCTTTCTTATAAGTTCATTTCGAAACGGCACCCAGTACTATACAATTTCATGTTAGTGTCATAGAAAACGGTAAACAGACCATATTAAAGAAAAAGGAATGTTTGAGATTAATTTGAGTCACTGGGTACTCCCGTTTTTTTTTTCCTTTGAGAATTTGTTTGCTAAAGTATCATTAATCTTAAGCTTAACTGCACTGTAAAAAAGGAACGCTGTTTTTATAATGTAATATAGCTAATTTTATAGTAATAAACTGAAAATTACTAATTTTACAGTAATAAACTGTAAGATTTCTAATTTTATTGTACTAAATTGTAAAATTGCTCATTTTACAGCATTTAACTGTTTTTTTACCGTGCATTTTTATAGTTTTAAACTGGAACCTCTGCTTCCAGTATTATACTGCTGTTTTTACAGTACGATACAGTTGAATTTTAAGGCAATAAACTGTAAAATTCCTTACTTTACAGTAAGAAACTGTAAAATTGCTGGTTTTGCAGTTTATTACTGCCCATTTTACAGTTTTGAATTTTAAACTTGGCTGCCAGTATTATACTGTACAAACAAGAGTTCATTTTTTGTAGTGTGTAATCCTAAAATGGAAAGCATGTCCTTTTCCCTTTTATGACAAATACCTCTGCAGTTTCGACTTAATGCCCTATCTTAGAGGAATAAAAAAAAAACCTCTCCTGAGGCAAATGGTTTGCATTTTAACCTGATGAATCATAAATGTCATACACACTGATAAATTCATCAATAGTTTGTTCAAAGAACATTCTTTCTTGCTGAGCTTTATTTTAAATTTTAGTATAAAATAACTAACATTAATAATAGTCAATTCAAAAACATGAACCAGTAAACAATCTGAGATCCAAAAATTTCTGTAACAGTAAACAGTTTACTTAAAGTTTCAGTATTGAGCTGATTTAGCTAGACAGCTACTACTGAAGTTATTCCAGATGAGACATTATAACTATCTTAGCTGAATGATGAAGGAGTTTCTGAAATTCTTTGTATATTAAACCTTTCGTTTTCTTTTCTTTTTTTGGGCACTTCTTATGTTGGTTTTGATTTCCACTTGATTCTTGACCAAAGGTTTCTCTATCTCTTTTATTTCAATGTGTTATTAGACTACTTGCAGAGTACAAAGTTTTGTATGTTTTATGTACTTTAAATTTGTTTCTTTCTTTTTTTTAATCTTATAGTTTGAACGTTTCGAAACAAAATACAGTAACGCTATTGGATATGCATTTTATGTGGTGATTTTAGTTAAGAAAACAAAAGATTTCTTAGGAAAAAATGATTGGAATTCGTTTGAGCTCAATGTGTACGTTAAAAAGGTGTACACTCAACCATATTTCATTTCTAAATGCGCTTGTTTATGCAATGGTTTTGATTTTTCTCTATTATCTCAATTCTAAACAATAAAAACTTTTATTTGCTTATAAAGAGACTGAATAACCATTATAAAAACAAATACGTTAAAAAATGTTCGGACAGCTTTTGCTTTTCTAACACAAAACGCAGTTTTCTGGCAGAAAGAAATACGCATTATTATCTCGTGCGATTTCAAGTCAGCAAAAGGGGGATTTTTTTTTTTTGGTTGCTAATGGCTCAGCCACTAGTATACCTCTTGCCTTAGGCTTCACAGTAAAAGAGGGGTTAGGCGGAGAAAAGTATGCCACTTTGTCTATTGTGTGTGTCATTGAAGGTCATATGCGTCGCTTCTGAAAATATTCTGCATCATTAAAAAGTTTTTCATCCCCTGGATCTTTGTTATTATTGTACCGAGTAAACTTTTCGTAAGTGCTTTTTCTGAGCAATTTTAAATCTGGACATAACAACCAGAAAATGATTATCTATCATTAAGCTTCACGAAAACAACAATATGCTTTTTTCAACGTGAGCTTGCCTCAAAATACAAAATAAGCCTAGGTGCATTTCATAAAATCACTAAGTGAAAAAATGTGACTGGTTAAATTTCAACTCATCGGAAAGGCTATTGCTACCGAAAGCACGCAACAGAGCCAGAGACAATGCATTTCTTTTTGAAAATAGTAAGCTAAAGCTTTGCAAGACTAGTTTTAGCTTACATAAGAATTCCAAGATGTTGGTGTCAGTGTACACGATTCAACAGTTTGGCCTGGCATTGACTGATGCCGATTGCACGGATTTTCTTTTGTTTGCATTAATTTGCGCAAAAGTGTAAAGTTTGAAATCTTTTGTAGGGCTTAGAAGGATTGTCTGTGACATTTTAACTTAAATGCATTTATCCGAAAATCTTTGAAGACTGGAATTCGAAAGTGTAAATAGCAATTTTATTATGAAAATACAGTAGAGAAATTCTTTCACTAATCTCCTCCAAAACTTCTGTATCAAAATATGTTATCAGATCTAACAAATTAGAAGCGCTGTTGTGTGAAAATAAGAAGGAGAACAAACGCTTTGAAATGATTCAGTTATTGAAGCGAGCTGTGACGCATTGCATCAAAAGAACTGAAGTACGAAATTTGAACTTAGTGTTTTAGACATAAATCAATCCTGTTGTTTAAAATTAGAATGCTGTAAATAAAATTTTGTTTTGTTTCCTCATGCATTTAGTTTAGTTTAGTTAAAAAATGCGTACAAATGCAATGATATGAAAGTAAAAATTGTCAAAAGATTTGTTTCCAAATATGTGCTTCCGAAAAAGATCAGGACCACAATAATAAAGTTCATCATTATTAAATAAATAAATGACTTAGTAAAAATAAATTTGGAAAAAATCAAAGTTTTACAATTTTTTTTTCTACAGCACTCAATCTACAGTCTGTTGCATGAAAAGGTAACAACTATCATAACATGAGACAAAAAAAAAAAAAACCCTCCAAAACAAGTTTACTGTTTGATACTTGATGGAACAGGCACTTTCTTATACTGGCTGAAAAAATTATAATATGGCTGCAATGCATTCTAAATATACGAAAATTACTTCTAGGAAAAGAACGATTGGTTTACGTAACCTACTTTGCATGATTTAATGGAAAAACCACAAAATTTCTTAACAGAGAAGAGACCCAGAGATAAATAGTGCTAATAGAACGGCAAAGGATTATCACGATGAAGACAAATTGTTTCGGGAGCAGCGGAGCAGAACATCCCGTTGGAACTTTGTTGGCTCCATGGTATCCATAGCAATGCACGTGCCCGGAAAACCGAATGGTCAACAGGGCCATCTAGCAATTGTTAAGCCAAACTCTTGTTTCATCAGAGATTTAACGTCTCTAAGCAACCCAAAAGGCAATGGAGCCTTTGGCCCACTTTCGAGGGCTCGCTGACCAGAGGGTCCCTGGAGAGAAGGTCCCGTGGCAGCCATCAGTACTGGATGAAATTCTTTCAAATCCCTCTGGAACCTGCCTATCCAATGGCTTTCCAAGCCGTAACTGAACCACCCTCTGCCTCTCCCAAGTGGCAAGGATTTGGTATCAACAAGTACAGAGACGTCCAGGTAAGTGAACTATTATGTAATTCACTGGTTACAACTTCCGTGTTGGAGGAGAAATTTTATCTGTTTTAGCTAGGGTCGATTTTGAGCTGCCATAAGTTCCCCATTTGCCGGATGGATTTGTCTGGAAACGTGATGTCTAACATTACTACCATGAAGATGCGGATCAACTGAAAGTACTAGAGATTTATATTTTAAGCTATTATGATTTTTAACATGTAACCATCAGAAATTAATTATTTTTCAAAAGATGTTATACTACATGCAAATTTAAGCAAAAAGAGAAAAAAAAAGTTTGCTTTCAAGATCAAGCAGCTTATATTTATAGAAATTCAATGCTTGAAAGGATTTCTTCAACGATTATTTGTTCCTTACTGTATACTAATAAAGGATGCTAATTTTATCTGACAGATGCGATAAAAGATTCAAAAAATTTTTAATGCTCTAAGGATGATATTGAGCATTTAACGTAATATGCTTTCAGAGCAATGAAACCAAGTCATTAAACAGTTTCTCTGAGAAAAGTTTTGACAAAAAAAAAAAAAAAAAGAAGAAGAAAGAAAAATCTTCGTAGCAATTGCAATTGTGTGCCAAAGAATTATTCAGGGGATATACGTCCTTGAATTTTTAATGTTAGACTTACTTAACGTGATTTTCATCAAAGTTAATCAGCATATACCGTTAAATCATGACTATACCTCTGCTGTCATTATGCAAAATACCATGTGCGCTGGATACTACAAGAAGGTCATCATTACCAAATTTAAGGAACGAGGTGAGCAGCTTTTCATTTTTATGACTTGAAAATGTTTTTTTTGTGCAAACTTTAACGGATATATTAACAGAAATATTTGGTCTGGATAACATCAATTTCTAGAGACATTTCCAGCTTCGGATCAGAAATTCAAATTTTACTTGAAATATTGATAAAATGAAAGTTATTCAATGTCGGTATGATAATCCGATAAAATGCAATATTTTGATCTTAGACTCCAAGGAATAAAATTGAGAGAAAATATGAAGAATCTTTTCTTCCAGCGACAAAGAAGCTATAAATTTTCTTTTAGGAATGTCGCAGACGCAGATATATAGATGGTTAACCCCGTGATTTTCTAAAAGAACACGACGAAAGTGATTGAAGACTTCCGGCTCTGAAACTATTTATCGATTTCTTCTTTTTCAGACCTTGTCAGACTTTGATAAACGTTTTACCCTTTAAGTTTTTTTAGTATCGCTTCGAAGGAAAAAATCTATAACTTTTCTATAATGTACGCTTAATCATTCTTAAACGCTGTAAGGATTGAAACTGAAGAGTGGTATAACTACAGCGTATATGAAAACTTTAAGAGGTAAAGCATTAAAACAGAAAACGTTTCTATTATTAATTGCTAATCTGTGAAATTTAGACACAAATTAGTATCAAAATGTGAAAAATAAATTTATCCTTCTAATGAGCCATTTACGCATAGTACATTGGATGCAAATATTTTTTACTTGACATTAAACATATTGTACTGAGTTAGTTAAAGCACAATGTAGGTTACTTAATAAATTTCTTGTGATGCTTTGGCTCACTGAAATACTTCTTCTGAATTGAAAAAAAAAGAACTGCATAATTTCAAATTTAAACGATCTTGGGAATTCATAACTGAACTCTCACTGAAAAAACAAATCAGATATTTGACTGTAAATAAGCCTACCATCCCTGAAGATTTTTTGCAATTCATATTAAAAAATAAACTAAAAGAATAACCTTACCGGCTTTAAATGAATGTTTTTGAATTGTTACATGCTTTAAAAAGCTTTTTCTTGTTGGAGTATCTTAGCTTTCGTAATCTAATCTAGCCTGTGGAATAGTTATGCAGAAATTTATTTTATTGCAATATTAAATAGGAACGAGCTATTTTTTTACTACGAATTTGACTTTCTGCCATTTGAAATAAACATAAATATAAAACTGCTGCCAAGAGGGCAGTTTTAAAAGTTTTCAAATCATGAATTGATTTACATTTATGAAGTGTCCATGATGAAGAAAAGAGCAGTTCTAATGAAATGTTTCAGAATTACATGGTATATTTTAAGAATGGGATTTGTGCTATCAAAAAGAAATATGATTGCATTAATGCCACCGAGGAATAAAAATGTAAGATTTGTTTTGTAAATTTCTACATATTTTTGCTTATCTGTGTATTTTTCTTCAAAAACGTAAAGATAATTGAGTATTGAGGGAGCTATGATTTTCTTCATATCATTAAAAGGAATTTATTTATTTTAAACATAAAAACAATACTTTACCTTATCTGACAAATATTCACCTTTAAATGCACACGTTTCACCAAAGGATGAAATGTAATTACCTATTTACATGCGAACTCACAAAAGCATCTATATGTTTCTCTTTTGCATTAAACGTACCTGTAATCTTCCCTGAATTGATAACTCTTGCCTTTAAAATTTTAAGATATCTTAGATATTGTTAACAATAAGAGTAAGATTTAATTTCTGCTAAAATAAAATCTTCAGCAGGTAGTTTATAATTAAAAATAACATATTTGTAAGGTTTAAAGAGTGACGTAATGAGAGTTAATTTCAGGTAAAAGCCGGTACGGAGTACAACCTTTTCCTATGCTCGCTTTTGAGTTCGAGCATAGGACGAAAGGCCATCCTAAGTGAAGAAAAAAGAGGAAAATCCTATCTCTTAAAGGTACGTTTTACGGAAGCCTTACCACATATCCTCATTTGCTATATGTTCACAAAGGAATCGATTGTGCACTTAAATATTGCCATTCGATTAATTCTGCAGCATCTAGTTTCATAATTCAAAATGTCGATTTTCAAAATATCTTAGGATTGATTGTCCGACCTCACTAAAAGTGCATAATTTCAAACCGATTTGTTGTGCTATTGCTCACGAAAAATTCAAGAATTAGGAGGGCATAAAATGTGTCAAAAAATGAGGCAGGGAGAAGCAAAAGGATATGGGTCATTTTAACCATATGCTAACATTTCATAATTTTTAAGTAATTTTTTTAACTTGTTATTTTCTTTTAGAATCACAAACAGATGTTTTGTCACATATTTTAGGTGTGTGAAAAAGTAATTGGTTGTACTTTGATTATATAGCACTTTGATGCATAATTAAGTATTCAAATGCTGTTGTAAAACTTTAAGTTGCAAGGAAAATTGTCGTCCGTTACCATACAAAATCAATATGAAACCTCACTTTTAAACTATATCATAGCGCCTAGAACCAACTTCATTTGAAATTATTTGCATCCCTGAAGCTTAAAACGATGTTTGTGATCATTAAAATATTGATCAAAAACTGTATGGTAACGAACTTGACATTTGGTAACGGATTTGACCAGTAACGGACTTGACAATTTCAACCAAAATGTCAAATTATGGCTAGTTGTCGAATTTAAAAATTGAACAACGATATGCATTTTCTTAGAGTTGTATAATAAACAATATTTCGGGGTAAAAGTTGAGAAAAAGTAAAAATTAATACTAAAATCTTTGGTAACCGACTTGACAAAGAATAAAAATACGCACCTGAAAGAAATCTTGTGCGAAACGCCCCAGCAATACTTCTCGACTCAGGAAAACAAAATGGTGCGAAATAGTTATGTCACTAGTTTGTCAAGTTAATTGAATAGGTGTTACCATCTTTTGACTGCAATAAATACCTTTTTTAGCTAAAATAATCTTAATGTAACGGACTTGACAAGAACTGCCGGACAAAATATATTCATACATTTCTTAATAAAAAAATACTATTGCTAATATTTATTATGAATATCATATACTAATAGTCACTATATAAAAATAATTTATTGTATATACTTTTTTATACAATTAAGTATATAAAAAAATAGCTGAACTTGCGAAAATTGAAAATGGACAAGCGTTTTTATCTTGATTCTCATTTTTAAAGACTTATATAAAAATAAATAAATAAATTTCAATAATTTTTTGAGTGAAAGAATTTTTTTTGGGGTATTTCTTGAAGAAAATAATTGTTCACATTGAATTTAAAATATAAGTTATGCTTCAAAATCGTATTTTTAACCTCCGGACAGCAAATGTAAGCAAATTTTGAAAATGATACATATAAGTGTCTAAATTATTATTTTTTCTTTGAGATAACTACTACAAATGGTAGCAGAACCTATTTTTTGCTTTTTGGCAAGAGATAATACTAGTTGTCGCAATAGGCGCTGTTGTGCATCAAGATTTAGAAAAACTTTTCAATACTTAGGGCTCGAACTTTAAAAGCGTTTTACTGGAAACTTGAACACGTCTACTTGCATCTATTTGTTTCTCACTGCTTCAAATGTAGAAGGTAACAAAAGTTTCGTATTCAGTAAGATTGCGTGAAAAAATAAAAAACCATGAGCCACATGCTGATTTTTTTTTAGATTACATTATTTTGATTACTTGCATGAGTTTAAATTCCTTTGCTAAAAAGATATTTCTTTAAAGAACTCAAAGAACAAGATAATATATTTCCGTACAAACTGAGTTCCATTTTTCTGAAAGAATTTTTAAACTTCAAGTCTTTATTTTAGTCAGTTAATTAGATTAATTGACTGAAAATAAATATGGACAAATTACAATTTAACACTCATAGAAATATTACATTTTAAGATTTACTCCCGTCTAGAATACACAGGGTTTGGATAAAATAATGTGAACGCTTTACAATATAGGAAAAAACATAACTTCAAAAATAAGCAGAATGTTTTAAAAACTTTCACCATTAAAAAAAAAAAAAAACTCATACATCAGAAAATCTTACTTATGAAGTTATTAGAGTTGTCCGGCATGTTATAAATTTAGCTGCAGGTAAAAATTCCGATAGAACGCGAGACTACGAGAATAGCGCATTTTCAAAAAAGAAAAAAAAAATCTCACACAAGAAGAAAGCAAGAATTTCCTGCAATTGTTTATTAAATTGAATCCCTGCTACGATTAAGGACTTTATGTAAAAGTGGTTATGTAGCAAGGAAGAAAATTGCATCCATAACAATGGTGAGAAAAAAATTAGTGATTGTTTTAGAAACCCCGAATTTACTGAAATTGAACTGTTTCCTTTCTATTGTATTTTCCTTCACTGATTCTTTTCCACGCACTCTGACTTATCCTACAGCTATATCCATCGAACTATTATTAATCGTCTAAAGCGATTAATTAGAACAGTAAAAGCTAAATTATCCATAAAATACGGAAAAAGTCGTTTTTTTAAGGCGAACTCTTGTCAATCTATTTGAATATAACGACTGAAAAAAAATGCGCTTGCAAAAGTAGACTATTCTCAAACAAGCGTATAAAAGCTGTGCATTTCCGTTTTTGAACTTGCTTATTCAACTTTATTTCCATTTTTTAAAAAATATTTCTTTTCAATTTCACGCCGTTTAGAAAGGAAAAAAAGAAAAACGAAAAGACGTTTCCAAATGGAATGATTGAATAATCTTTTTATTTTACAAGCTTAAACAATGTGGCAGATCAAAAAAAAAAAAAAAAAAAAAAAAAAAACTGAAAAATGTAGAAGAAACGTGCATTATACTATATTAAAAGGATTATCATTCTATTCAACCAGATCCATAGAAAACTAATACAAATAGTAGCAGAAACGAAAAGTGCTTCTAATTTAAGAGATGAATACTTTAATAAAACTGTCAAAAAAAAGTACTTACTTGTGTAAATGAATTGTTTTAAGTTTTTTGAAGACAAACTCAATAATAAAACATAAAAAAGAGCTAATAATACTTCGTCTTTGAGTGTTGATATATTATGTAGAAAAAAGATTTTAAAAAATCTGTCTTACGAGTTTTAAATATCTCACTCTATTTTCAACAGAGGTTGAGATTTTTCTCATTCATTTTATTCTCTTCCACCTCTGGCAACAGACTCTTCAAAAAAGAATGGTTAGCAATATTTATTTACTTTTTTCATGAACTGAATGGAATAGGTGCTGCGGATGACATAGTGTATTTGTCAAAAAGTTTAAACAAATGTTAATAGAAATTTCTTCTTAAAAGAGTTATTCAAACATAATTGTCGAAAAATAAGAACGTCGAATCATGCGTTGTTTTTTCTCTCTTTTACACGTTTTATGTAGAGAATGCAAGAAATACATAATTTATAGATAACTTATTATTCTTCTTTTATAACTCAAGAAGAATTCAGTCTTTTCATTTTGCCTCAAGGCTTTTATTCCTTTCTGTTTTTGAAAACTCAAAAGTCAACTGCTACAGCGGAGTTTGTTTTCTTTTAGTATTGACATTTCAGAGCATATATAAAAACTTTTCTTTTCACCAAGCAAATGTCAAAGCCTCTTAAATGTCTTCCACGAGAAAAACAACGAATTACTTACAAAAATCCAGTAGAAGAACGTTATTAGTTTGTCTTTACGAAAACAAGAACTGTTTTAAAATCTTGTCATTTTTTGCAATTTCTCCATTCTTTCGGTGAATTCTAAGGCATTAAGTAAAGCAGGATTAAAAACAAAGTCAAAATAGTTTTCAGATGAAGTTTGTCTCGAGGAAAAAACTTCACTCTGGCATTAGTGGTTAGTTACTGTGTATGATGTTATTATAGCAGTTTTGTACCCGAATAGAAAACGGTAACTCAAAATTATTTCAGGAATTTTCACCAATTTTTTTATTCCTTTAATTTTAAGTTTATAGATGAGGGTTGGGCGTTTTTGCTGAGTTCAGTTTTTTAACATGAAGGATTGTTTCCCAAAGACCATAATAATTGAAAATTATTTTATTATTCATTTCATTTATTTTTTTACTCTATTGATGTTTGCAACAACTGCAATACTGCTTATTGAGCAAGCAAGTGCAGTAAAGATTCATCGATAAGTTTTGCTTTCATAAGGTCATTCAGGTTTTCGTAAATTTACTAATTATCGAAGCTGTTCTTTTTTGGGTGAAATATTACTGCTACGTTATTGTCTTACTTTTAATTATATGTACGTACTTGTTATTAATAATTTGCCCAGAAAAAATAAAATTATTTCTGCTTTGAAATAGTTTCAAACTTGTAAAACAAATGATTGTCATTTTAAACTTGATAGTAATTCATCGAAACAAAGCTGATAGCATCTATTTTAATGAATTTAGCTTGGAAGGGGTAACAAAATAAAAACAGGTTTCATTCTTTCACGTCGTTTCAATATAATTCACAATCCGTGAACCCATTTTTTTTTCTTTATTTCAATGTTAAAAATGCTTTCAACAGTTATAAAACTAGCTGTCGTGGCCGTGACGAAACTTTCTTCTATATCTATCTTATGAATTCCAGTTACAAAATAAAATACGTACTCGCCCGAATAATTGGAAACAGCTCCAATTTCCCAATTATCGTAATAACCCTGCAACTGCAGAATCAATGAGCGAAATTGGAAATCATTGCAAAAGCCTTGTTTAGATTAATTGCAAACATTTTATTTGTTAGTAAAAAGAAATTGGCAACAGTTAAAAATTTCAAATCATTGAAAGTTTTCAGCTGTTCTGATAATTAAATAGCGTGAAAGCGATTTTTTAATGAATTGATTTTTCGCATTGTTGACTAAGCGCAAAAATCACCCCACCCTCCCCCTGGGGCGATTGGCGCCAAAATTTAATCTATGCTTGCTTCCTTATTGGGTTAGTGTTATTCCAAATTTCATTCAAATCTCAGCAATATTTCTCGAGATACAGTAGGTGCAATGACAAAATAAGCACTTTTGATTGCTCCACCCCCCTTTGAGATATTGACACACAAATTGAATCAGCGATTGTACTCAATAGGGTCTACATATGGACCAATTTTCGTTTGATTCCGCCTGTTACTTCCTGAGATATAGCAATCACCCCCGCGCAGAACACGTGCGATTTCTCCACCCCCCTTCAAGATACTGACACACAAATTGAATCAGCACCTGTACTCTATAGGGTCTATCTATGGACCAATTTTCGTTTGATTCCGCTTGTTACTTCCTGAGATATAGCAATCACCCCCGCGCAGAACACGTGCGATTACCCCCCTTCGAGATATTGACACGCAAATTAAATCAGCACCTGTACTTAGTAGGGTCTACCTATGGACCAATTTTCGTTTGATTCCGCAGGTTACTTCCTGAGATATAGCAATCACCCACGCGCAGAACACGTGCGATTGCTCCACCCCCCTTCGAGATATTGACACGCAAATTAAATCAGCACCTGTACTCGGTAGGGTCTACCTATGGACCAATTTTCGTTTGATTCCGCCGGTTACTTCCTGAGATATAGCAATCACCCACGCGCAGAACACGTGCGATTGCTCCACCCCCCGTGGAGGAATTCGCTAAACAAAGTCAGGTGCACCAGTTCACATAGTGGTGCATATGTGAAAAAAATTTTGTTCGATTTCATGCAGTAGTTTTTGCTCTAGCGCGGCCACAAAAACTGGTCACACACATACAGACTCACACACAGACAGACACACACACACACAGACAGACATTTTCCAAAAATGGTCGAAATGGACTCAGCGCACCTCAAAACGTGCAAATCCGTCAAAATTCGACATTCGAAAATTTTCACGAAACCAATACTTTCTTCTATATAATAGATATAGAAGAAAGTAAAAATAAAATATTGAGTCATGCAAAGAACATAAAATAAGTAAATAAAACTTGACAGGTGTCATAAAAATAAATACGAATTGATGACAAATCTTTTACTACTCATTTTTATGCTTTTCTTCACATTCATCAAGTCACGTATTTTAAATGTGTCCTTACTTAAGTCAACTGAAGTGCCGGTTATACGTTTAATTTTGGAACAGGTTTGTTTGTGATTTCGACAGAAATATATTAATGACGTGTGAAATTACGTTGTTTTCAGATATTTTTTAGCAAGCATGGTTTCAGCTCGAATCAAGTTCGATTTCTTTCATTTATGGTATTTCGAACATAAACTGGTGAGGGTAGTGATAGTCACCGTAAGTTTTTCTAAATGAAAATTTCGGTAATTGAAAGTACAAACACAAACATCTGATTTATTTACTTTAAAAATAAATAAATTAATAGACACAGCATTTTCAACCATAGTATTTATCTATTTAGAGCAAATGTTTATTTTTAGAAAATTAGCAGGAAAAGATTTAATGATTTTAATATTATTTTAGATATGAAGTGAAGAATATTATTCTATTTTTGCGTTTTGATAAAAAATATATATTTTAATACTTTAATTTATATCCCGATACACATTTCAATGTTGATCCTGTTGAATACAAATGTTCAATTTAAGATGAATACAGTTACGGCAATATCTGTTAGTTATTGCATTAATTTTGCTACAGATAGGGTTACTGTAGGCTGTTAGCATAGGAACATTACTTATATTTTTTTCCAATCCCAAATGCACAATTAAACTTCATCTTTTAGTAAGATATAAACACATGCTATTTTCTTCGTACTTTTTTGCACAATATCATGGATGGTCTTAAGAACAATAATAAGATTGAATTTAAGAAAAAAACAGTAAAAAGTTCCATGAAACATTATATCAGTCGGAGAGAAATAAAATATAATTGCAAGATTTTTTTTTCAGCAGAAGAAAAATGAAATCCTAGTTTCCTACTTCTGAAATGCATGAAAAATTATAATGCTTTTTGTGTCATATTTCCTCATAAATTTCCATTAAATTATAAGTGTTATATGGTTCCGTTTGAGGGGGAAAAAGAAAGATTGTTTCAAACAGAAAATATAACTTGGCTCTAAATTTAGTATGATGACTCTACTTAGCAGTAGAGGAAGATTAATGCTTTTCTTATTTTTACGCATTATTGTTATTTTTTTTAAATTATAAACTAATAGTTTTATAATGGTTAAGCTTTTCTTACTATTTTTTATGAAAAACAAGTGTTTTTTTTTCGTTCTTTCCCCCCCAACATTTTGGGGTAATTTTTTAAAGAATATTTTTTTCTTTGCACTTTGAAAGAGATTTAGATAAGTTCTGTCCCTGAGATTGATACGTCACAATAGATTTTCGAAAAGATTTTTTTCCAAGGAGTAATTTTTAATTCCGAATAAAAGTATAAATGACAGGATTAGATATGAAATATTAATCATAAGGCACTCTTCAACTGCAAGAAACCTTTCTTCTTGCATCAACGTTACATAAATATTCAAAATATATGGGCGGTTTTTAGTTCCGGAGTACGTTTGCTTTATGTACTTGAAAAAGGAGAAGATTTATGTGCCGAAGTGAATAATGTAGCTCATTTATTCTGGCAGGTTTTGCGCCTAATAACTTAAAAGCGCCAGAATATTTGATGCGGAAACGCTTCATAGACTATTCTAGTTGACCTCAATATAATATTTGACACGTTGTGGAATACTAAAAAAAAATTAAACGCACAGACATCGTTGCTAATTGTTTTCATTGTGATTGATTTTTGTGACTCAAAGTGTTTCGTGATTCATAGGTTAGTAAGAGTAAAAGAAATGCTAGGAATTATATCACAAGTGAAAATTTGAATTTTGACAAGCAGTGACATTTTGACCCGTAATAATACATGACACCTCAACATAATTTCAGATTGTTGTGGAATGCTAAAATAAATTTTAAACACGTAGTTTAAATTTTTAACGCGTTGTTAGTTATTTTCAATCTGATTGCTTTTTCTAAGAAAAAAGTGCTTCGTGAGTCATCATTCTAGGGATTATATCATAGCAAAGTGTTCTTAATTTTTAACAAGAACAAATACTTTTTAAAAATATCATGGGCTGAAACAAACTAGAACCCCCCCCTTTTTTTTTATCTTATAGATTGACACTTATCGTTTTAAAAATCAGTTACAGTTGGCCTTCATAGTGCAGACTTACAACGATGTTGTGATTAGTTGCCGACAACGAGCGGAGAAATAGCAGAAAGAATGTATTGAGGAGATATGTGTGCCGAAAAAACCTGTATATATTTTTAATTTGAATAAAATCTAAAGGAAAAAATCTAAAGGAATTTGACAAAAAAAAGGGGGGGGGGTCTGGAAATGTACTTTTATGCGATAATATAAAATAATTAATCTATTCATCAAATTTCATACGTTCTTAACTCTTTGGTTCTGCTTCAAATACTCACAAAACATTTCCTTAAGAGGATTTTGCTGAGTACAAACATAAAATAGTTTTAATCTTTTTACGCTGTTTCAGACAAAATTATGATTTTAGTACTTTTGAAATGAGGTTTTGCTTAATAATGTTGGTACAGAATCCAAGAATTAGTTTTAAAAAAATTCAAAGAAATGCAGTGCAAATTTGAAAGCTGATTAATTAATTAAATTAGTTATTGAATGTAGGGGAGACTGGGGACGGTTGTGACGCGGGGCGGTTGTGACAGTCGTCATATTAGCTAAACCATAATTAATACCTGGTTGAAGCAAAGAGAGAGAGTATCAGCATGTTTGTCTGAATGTGTGTCAAAGCATTGCGGTAGCCATCGAGTGACATTAACGCTAGCAGAGGGGTTGGTTACTTTTTAACAGTCAACAGTTTTTTTGTTCGATGTCTTTTAGTAATTCCTGTTGAATGGGTACAGATAAAGAAATGAAATTTTTCTCCCCGTTAGTAGTGAACCTCAATAGTGAAATAGCAGTGATTACATTTTATGTAGGCTATTTTGTATTGCCATGGCGATTGCTGTTTTCAAAAGTAGTGGGTTGGGGTCGGTTGTGACAAATTGCGTGGGGACGGTTGTGACACGAGTAAAACATGTTTTTATCATATTTGATGCCCATAATACGCTAGGAGAAGACAGAAATAGGGCAGTGTGACCTAATGAAATATAAAGAAGCTTATAAAGAAGAGAAACTTTTTTTTCTTTCGGACAGCTTTGGAAATGCAACGTTAATCGTAAGTCTTTGCTACGAAACATTCATTTGCAAACGCGATGGAGCCGGCCGGCGCTGTCACAATGAAAACAACGTGTGCGTAGGCTATATTGCTCATAATAAAGTGCTTTTGAGCTTACATATACGCTGAAAGCAGATATGAGAGTAAAATGGCTACTGAGAAATGGTTCCGTTTATTCATGAATAGAAATGTTTCACGTCTGTTCGTGTAGCTCATGCAACTAGCCTTTCAAGAGCTTCAATAAAACAAATAAATGTGGAATCTTTCTTTGATACTTGAGAATTGTTATGAACAGACACGGTTATGATCCACAGGATGTGCATACTGTTGCCAAAACAGACGTTACGAAATTCCAAAAACCTGATATTTTTGTAAGCCTTGGTATAAGGCTACTTCAACTGAACGAGACACATTGTTAAATGTTAAACTTTCCCAGATGAAGGTTATGTTGAATTACGTTTAATAGTACTTGAAATTAAAAGTGATCTAGACTGTTTTGCTGTATTTTTGAACTTGTCACAACCGACCCCAAGCACTGTCACAACCGCCCCTGGGGTGGGGTCGGTTGTGACACTTTTTCCTTTTCTGTTTAATTTGGTCCTGTGAGTTAACTATTGTACTTAGGGAGAAAATTTTAGTGTTTATAAGCAGGCAAATAAACACTTTAACATAAAAACAACTTTAAACCAGCTCACAGGCATTGCTAAGGGATCTATGGGGGAGCAAATGAAAATTGTCACAACCGTACCCAGTCTCCCCTATTATATTTTTTATTAAAATAATCAGTCTCACTAAATCATTACAGTATTATAGTGCAAACATTTTACATCTCCTTGAAATATTATTTCATTCAATTATTTTAAAATATCTTATTATTTATATGTTAATTATATTAATTATATTAATTAATTTATTTTTACTCATTATTCAATTTATTTTCATTTCGTCCACAATATCCTTTTCAAGGATAAACTATTTTGCTCATTCCAAATAGCATATGAAAAATCGGTGAAACACTTATGAGTTAGCTGAAATATCATTTTTAACACTTTTTTAATTTATGAAAAATGTTTAAAAATTCACCTGAAACTTCAAAACATTAATTGGAAAAATCATCGAACTGTTGAAAGCAAATTAATGGTCTTGAACTGAACTGAAAAAAATAAAACCGACTGGGGTGGAAAAGTGGTGAGAATGAAAACAGTTAACGATTGAAGTATTTTGTAAGTTTTCAGCACTGTTTAGTCCGATTTCAGTACATTTCAGGAAATATAGCTTTTCACTGGAATCGTGAACTCGAACTACTTCTGTGTGGTTAAAATATTGTTGAATTGGCAGTATTTAAGATGCTTGCTGTACTGATGACTTTAAGCTTGTGATGTCTTTTTTAATTTTTTGATTTCAGGCTCTGTCCGCCATGAGGGATACACCATCAATGGTTCAGAAACTTTTAGAAGAGGAAAGAGAGGCTGTAAAGGTGAGATAGTTTGCCCTAGTTTACTTGAAACATTTTTGTATTTATAAATGTATATCTGAAATACATAAATATGCTTTTTAAATATTTTAAATTAAAGGGTGCAAAATCATTACAAATTGCAATTGAGTACACGTCTACATCCTGATTAATGGATATTTTCCTTAATTCAACCTTTAATAAAAGTTGAAAGTTTTAGCGATTTGATTCTACTATTAGAAAACTAACATTTATCTTAACCATTTTAGACTAGGCAATGTCATTTATTAGAATTAACATTCATTACTGAATAAAAAAGGACCTCAAACTGAATTTGAAACTTGAAATTAAAAGCGCAGACCAGAAAAGAAAGTGTAAAAACTACTAAAATTAAACTCGATAGAAAAAACATTTAAAATAATTACGATAAGCATTTTATCTGAATTAATTATCATTCAGATAAAATGCTTAAATAGGCCTGATTTCGTTTGTTGATGCAATAATGTAAAAAAGAAAAAGAAAGAACGAATGAAACAAAAAGAAAAAATCTCTTGCTATTGAGGTTGATGCTATGGCCACTTTATTTTGGTATCTTTTCCGTTTCGTCAATGTTAATTTAATTATTTTGCTCATTCCTTCTTTCAAAAAAGAATTGTGCGAAAGAACTTTTAAGTTCTTTCATTTGAAAGTACTTTATTTTAGTCTAAGATCATTTTAATTTAATTTACAGGACAATTTAAACATTCTTAGCTTGATTTCATAAAGATTGTGCAAGCACTGCCTTAAAACGAAATACACATGCGTTGATGCTGATTAACACTGACGATGCCGATATCTTATAAATTTTTCTGTGAAGAGTGGTAATTCAGTTCGATCAGAAAACGTTCGATAAAGCGCGAACCATTTTAATTTCCTAATGGAAAGCAATGGGGCGTTGGTAAGTAGGTCAACAGGGACAATTGCCCCGTCGTTCAATTGCCAGTTCTGAATGAAATGGTTGAGATGATTCACCTGTAGGTACTATTTGTTACGAAAAGCGTTGCATGTTAATGCACGCCTGTCTGACCACACCCAACATTTTATTTTTTATGCTCAATCTCAGACATTAGTAATTAGGTAGGTTCTAACTATTTAAATCATTTTAATTAAATCCGTCAAACTTACCAGGCATTTATCACAAAACATTCATATTGCTCTTTGCTGCGTTTGATACAAAAATATCATTATTGCAGATTCAATAAAAATAGTTGTTAAGGTATTCAGAATGACTTTAATTTCATGTGAAGGGATTATTTACATTGTGTTTTCTCATTTTTTTGTAAGTTTAATGCAGTTTTTTTGCACGGTTTTGTTTAGTTATTTCAGATTGATTCACAAAATGAGGAAACAGCTAAACTCTTATATTTTTGACTAATCTAAGGGGAACAATTTGCGCCAAAGAGAGAACATAGAGCATACTTTTTTGCTTTCCCATTTATACCCGCTGCTTTGCATTTAAGCTTATTTTCACTTGTATTGTAACAGAAAATCTAAAATCCTCAATAAAATTGAACTGAAATAACCAAATGATCAAATATTCCAAAAATTGAGTCGACAATGAATTAAAATTGTATTTCCTGGATAATAATATTAATTATGGAAAAAAAAAGCTTCTGAGTTACGAAGGGGGATGTAATTTTAATGATTACAAAAACTCAGAAATCGTGAAAAGGCAGATTGGCCTAATATTTAGACTGAGTGTGGGATGGTAAAATCTATGACACAGGAGTTATTATCAGCGTCAATATTATGCTAATTAGCATTTGTATAACTCATTTTTGACAAATATTTTACTTCTAAAAGAATTCCTTGAAATGTCAATTATTCTTAGAAAATAAAGTCAAATATCATAAGCGTTGTCTAGATTTGAGGATGCAATAAGGGACCCTTATATTACGTATAAAAAAAGCTATAAGTCAAGTTTCGCATTCATGCATCCCAATGATCTGATTTAATAAAAAGAGAGAAAAAAATATCTTACAGTGTAGCTATAAGATTATTAAATTTCAATGAAACAAATGATGTAAAGGACTGACGCAAATACTTTTAATTTTCTGTGGAAATTTTTAGTTTGTCTCTCATATTTCTTTCCATGACACTTTTGTTGTAATTGTCTCTAAAGCGGAGTATTTCCATGAATTCTAAATTGATTGTGCCATTTTTCAAACTAAATAACCCCAAAGATCTAATTTGTTTCTCTCATGTGGTAGCTTTGGTTTGCAGTTGTTCGCCAAAAAACCTTCGCCAAAGTTTTTAAATTGGAACTTCGGAAAACTGAAAATTTGAGAATCTGTGGGGGAATATGGGGTAAAGTGAAACCACAAAATATTCTCCCTGTTTTCTGCGCCACCTATAAAGCAGCATTATTATAACTATTTTAAACGTATAATTGATCCCAGTAAAAAAAATATTGTTCTAAACATTAAGGATTATAAGTCATTTTCAAAATTTAACATCAATAGCGCAATATTTTGTGATTTATCAAAAACAATTTTTGTTAGGATAAAATGATAAATATTTCTACAATTAACATTTTAAGTATAAATTGAGATCTACTGATGTCCAGTGCAGTGATTGTTTAATTAATATCGGTACATGTTTTGATTTTAAAAGTTTCATATAATTTTCCAAGCACACGCATGGCAAAGTGATTGGGGACAAGTGAAATAGTTCATTTCGTTTACTTATTCATCCATTTATTAAATCATTTAGGTATTTATTTATCTGTTCATACATTTACATTCATTCGGTGATTCATTCACTTTTTTAAAATTCTTTCGTTATTTTATTCATTCATATATGTTTCTCATATATTAATAGATCAATTAATTTTTTTCCTCGTGTGTTATTTCATTATTTATTCTAACAATAGATCTAAATTATTTTTAACAATTTAATAGAAAATATTCATTAAAGAAATATTTTATTTTTCACTCTGCCTCATGTATTTTTAAAGTGAAAATACTTGTTTTTTTGAAGGTACAAAGTAACCACCAAAGTAACAAATTAACCACACTAATTAGCCATCAAGTGAAAAATACTATTGCAGCTCAACTATATTACAAAATAAATTATTCTTTTTTATGTAATGTAATTTTCAGAACAAATTTCCAACTTGCTCAGCTTGAAAAGTGTAAGTGATCTTAACTATTTCGCTTTTGCCCACATTCCACTACTGTGTTTGCAGTTAATATATAACGTTTCTGAAACACTTAAAAACGTTTTTGAAAACTCAATGCATCATAACTGCCCCACCCATTCAGAAACGTTCAATTGTGTGTGTGTGTGTGTTTATTTTTCTTTTTTTAACAGTTTGAGCAATCTTGAGCACCAATATTTGGTTTAATGGACCAAAGCGAATAGATCTTTGAAGGTTCCACACTATGAAAAAAAAAATATCTGAATTTTTTTTGAATATATGGGGCAGATATGGTGCTTGTAAATTTCGAAAAAGGGTTTTGAGTTTTTTCTAAAATACTCCAAAACTAGTAGCCTCAGGATAAGGTCTACACTAACCTCTGAATAATGCAGAAAAATGTTTGGAAATACTTAGAACCGTTTTTAAAAAGAGGCTACAAAATTTTTTGAAAATTTTAGAAGGAGGTTTTTGAAATCTTTTAAAAATTTCTTTGGAAATTACATGCACCATAGATGCCCCATATATTCAAAAATATTTCCAAATTTTTTTTCAGTATGTAAAAAAGTTTTAATTTAAATAACATTTTCAGTGTGGATGAGACTTTAGCTTGATACAGCTTTAATTTCTCTGCAGTCACTCGTTTTCAATTTTTTATTATATCATCGGGAAGTATTAATGATCAAAGAATCTAACTGACGAAAGAAGAGCTATTAGGGCACATGTCTTTTTTCGAAGAATCCTAGTTAGGACTCTCTTCAGGTAGTTGCTTTGAGATAAGTGTTTCAAGCAATTTCGCAGTTATAAGAAATAAAAGTTTTCTTTTTTTCCCAGAGCAATACTGGGAAAGTTTTACCAAAACTTCGTTCGAATAAAATGTTTTCGATAAGTTCTAATGGGAACTTAAGAAATAATTTAATTTTTGATGTCTAGTTTTAAAAGAATTAGGGGATAAGAAGTCCACTCAATTTACTTGCATTTTTTTTAAAGCTTTGGAATGTTTTGACGTTATTTTAAAATTTACATAGTTTGATTCTTAGATTTGTATTTAAATTTGCTTTATCATCTTAACTGAAACAAGCTTATTAATAGTAAGAGGACATTAAATATTCGATGTTAATAATAATTATAATAATAATAATAATGAAAAGATAATATGAATGGACTAAGTTAAAAATATATATTTGTTTGAATATAAGTGAACTATTAGACATAAATATATTTTAAATAATGTCTTTCACAAAAGAAATCCTCAAGTCAGGAGTTTATGTAGTAATATTTTTCTTCCAGTCCGCACTTCAAGCAGTTGATGAACATATGCAACTAAAGAAAAAAGAAGTGGAAGAAGTACACAGAAAACTTATGAAAGATGAACCAGTCAAAGAACATTTTAGGGCAGCATTCCAGATGGATTTATCCAGAAGTAATAGAAGTGGTAGAGTCTCCAGCAGTTATACTCCTGTGTATAACACGCCTGTAAAAATGCAGGTAACTAATTTTAAGTGCCGTGATATTTAAATAAATAAATTCAAAAAAATTGAATGAAGATTTAAGTAAATAAGTAATATAAATCAAATGCGTAATTTCCTTATTAGGTGACATCAATTTCAAGAGATAATGCATTTCCTTATATACATTCGGAAATAGTTATTAATGTAGTTTATTGTGATGAAAATATGGGTTCTAATAATAAAACTAACAAATCCATTAGCTCATAAGCAATTTTAAAGATGCTTAAGAAAGACTAAATCGTTAGTTAAAAGTACTTTATTAAAGAATCTTTCAAAACGAAATCGTTAAAATTGGTGGAATTAAGAAAACGTCTTGCTTTAAATCGTTTAATTCATTATTAAGTAGCTAAGGAGTAATTAGCGGAACTTTACAACTACTCTATCACACATAAAACTAACTGAAATGTCTTAAAATATGTTATGGTACCTATAGTAAGATGCATAAAAACGTATAAGCAACAAACAGCACACAGAAACGCTATGAAGATTTTGAGCAAAATAACAGTTAAGAAAAAGCGAAAGAAAAAAAACTAAATAGAAAAGAAAAATGCTGGGAAAATCATTGAAGAGCATTTTGTGATCCTGCATACTAAAAAAATGAAATAATCAAACAATAATGAAACGAAATGTGTTCTTAAGATTTATCAAACTGTAGGATGAAATTGGATTGTTTAGTGCGTTAATTTCATCAACTTCAGGAAAGAAAAATGATACTTTTAATAATATATAGCTTATAACATCAATGTGTCAAATTAACCTAACTAAATATCATTATCTTACACACAAATATGACGATTAACATTTTAAAATCCATATTTTGGTAATAATTATCTTCAGTTGTATAAGAAATCTCTTATCTTAGAATATCTTAATTTTAAATATTCAGTGAATTAAGAATATTTTGTTGAAGATACATTTTCTGAGCCACAAAACAGCAGTTAAGACTTAATTTCTATGAAGTTTAAAGGTGAAACTATTATACCACTAAATAATAGGGGGGAATAAAAGCGTGATGATCAAACTATACGATAAGAAATATAATTAATTTGTGGCAACAGAAAACCTGTGTAAAATATTGCAAACTCTTCACGCTCTTTTGCAAAATATTGTTGTTGAACAAATGTTTACATTGAAGCTCTCTATCCGAACTAATTCTATGGTTTTATTACTTTCTTTTATGAAGCTTATATACATTTTTTTAAATTCACATAATTTAGGTTAACTGTATGGTCATTCAGTATAACTTTGAGACATATGCCGGTTAACTTTCCGTCCCTTGACCATTTGCTATAATAAATAAATAAATAAATAAATAATTTAATGGTGCAGTACTGCACTCTCCTAGCGAGAGTAAGAAATGCGGTTTCTACTCTTTGTTTTACGAAGCATAAGTACGCAATACTGTATACAGCGAATTGCATTATTCAGAAATTGAGAAGTTACTATAACGCATGTTTTTGATTAAGCCATTTTTTAAGCAGTTGAAAGTGCTCTTCCTACATTGTAATATTCAATGCAGTATTATAAATTATGGAAATCTGATCATGGGGTCAAATACAAAGGGGGAGTTTTAAAACATTATGATGTTTTATTTTGCTGCTGTCACATTGCAACCATTAGTAAATATTTTTTTCATATTCCATTTTTGACTTACACTCAAAAGTTACCTTTAATGCCCGGGTATGTTTGAACCAGGCAAATATTTCATTTTAAATATATTTTTTAATGATTATTTTTTAATTTTGGATAATTTTACAGTAAGAGTGTTCCTTATATTTTGTATCAACAAATACACTAAAATTGTTAAAATATGAGTGAGCCGTTTAAAATAGAAAAATTTCGGCTCAAAGTTGTCCTAAATGTCCATAATTAATGTGCTCACTACATAAATTACATCCGCATAGCTTATGAGATTATTGAAATTTCTTTCAGCAAAAACCCGTTTTTCTGGAAGCTATATACGAGGAAGACAACGACTCTGGAGCCCTATCAATGGCCAGTAATAAAAATGAAAAACGGCCTGAACGCATTAGGCATAGTGCTATGCCCAGAAATCTTACAGCTAGGGTGAGTTTTCCGTTTTTGACAGTCCAACTATATAAATAGAAATTTTGCTTCATTTTTTGCGTAAATTATCTATCTTAACATATGTATTTTAGCAAATTTATTCTCGAAAGCAGAGACATCCCTCATATAGTGTAGTATACCTTATTTTTGTTTACTATATACTGTGAAAGCATTCTATTTTTTTTAAATGATTTGAAAATAAAGTTGTAAAATAAAATGAACTATTAGTAAGTCACGTTCAGAAAGATCCTCGTACGGGACGACTTTCTTTCAAAACTGTTTTTAACCAGACATGTGGGAAATATCGCATCAGATTCACCAATCAGGCACGTCACGTGACCGACGTGAAGACGTATTTCATTTAAAGAAACGAAATGCATTTTAGGACTTCAATTTTGAGCAATTCCCTTTCTCCTTCAACATTTCAGAATAAAGCCTAAAATTGAATTTTTCAAATTCCAGGGGTCAAGATTTCATAAAGCCCCCCAAGCTCTGACTTCACTCGTATTGTCATGACAGATCGCCTGAAACCGTGCTCTTATGACTTCCATTTCGAAAATAATCTGGCTGAGAGTCCCCACACCCTATGCTTTTCCAAACGTTACCGTCAAAGATAGTCTAAAATTACGTTTAAAAAAGTTTAATTTCAAAAAAGTTCTGGAGGCCATGACTGAAATCTATTTAATTAGCGATTTCAAGAAAATAATATGATAGTCCCTTTAATGTAAGAACCTGGGCCCACTTCGAAGCAGAATCCTGGCTTCATCACTGACCCTGCAGCCATTAAATCTGCTTTTCACCAAGATGACAATATTTTGGAAAGTTGTCACTTATATTGAAACTTAATACTTAGTTTAGGAATGGAAATATATCGGTAAAAATTATACAGTAAATCAACAAAAAGAATAAATGAAAGTGAAAATAAAGACAATTAAAAAAAAGTCCGTTAACGGGGCCTTTGCAATGTTTTAAACTACAAATTTGTAGGGTAAGTTTTTAAATATTATTTTATAAGGTACTGCTTTTCTGGCGTAAGTTTTGTTTCATTAGAAAGAAAAAATATTGAATATTAATGACATTCATTTGAAAATATGCATTATTAATAATTTGTGTATAAAACTTACATAATATTAAATAGGCATCTAATTAAAAAATGGTACGCTTTAAATATAATTTTCGTGAAACCACATAACTTACTCACTACAGATCCTTTCCTTTCTTTTGGGTGAATTGAAAGATAAAATTTTGTGTACGGTGTATCTGATAGTCACTGGACATGAAAAATTTGACTTTATCAATGTTTGTTAGCGAATGAAATCATGTTTACACTTCAGGGCATTTTCTTTCACCCCAGAGACTGGGTACACGGAAACAGTGATTTCCTTCCCCATAAGGTTGCTCCAGGTAGATAATCACAATATACAACATCAGTTTAGGAATTAAAGTAGTTCTATATCATCGTTTTCCAATCTTTTGTCGCAGAACATATACAGCTACATGAGATCTCTAAATGCAGCTGAAATTATTTAAAAATGAAACCATGCAAAAAGATCATTTATGTGCAAAATTTATGTATTGTAAAACGCACCCAAAAATGTAGTTTACACGAAAATTTAATGCTCAATAAAAAAAAGAAAAAAGAGAAGAAAAAAAATTGGAAGAATGACAAACTTACTTATTTCCATTTATCCCAGAGTGTAGCATGTATGGGGTTAATGTAATTTTCCCAGTTGCACATGAATAATGGCGGGGAAATGGAAATTCACAAATGATTTTCACAACCTTTCATATGAAAAATAAAATTTGTTGAACCTTAATCGTTATTTCCTGTCATAAAATTTTATCTAAACATAAGTTTTTCTTCCTATTTCTTTTTTTTTTTTTTTGTTAAACAATAGGACAAAATTTCCTGGAGAATTTAAAATTTTCTCGGAATTTAAAAACCAGCATGCGAACAAAGTAATAACTGAATGAATCATGCGTTTCATAAATTTCTTCATAATGAGGATAAAAGCAGAATCTAGACAAAATTTGACCTATTATTAGTGTTAGAGCTCTTATTTTGAAAATGAAGCTATGAATGAAATAATGGTTAAAATAGAAATCCAAAAAAGAGAAGTTGCAGTTTCCAGAAATAATAATGTCGTATTTGTACGTAATTAAAACACGAATTTTAGAAATAATCACATTTATTGAAAAAAATTAGAGATAAAAATAAACAAACTAATGGCCTAGTTTCAATAAAGATTAGATTCCAAAAATAGGTACTGAACTCTTATTACCTATAAATGCCGTAATGGAAAACAACTCCAGTCGAAGCTTTATTAGGAATAAAGAAGAGTTTTGTAATACGTTGAAAATAGGTTTTAAGGTTATGAATAAATAATTATAATCTAAAGCGACAACTAAAGAGAATTAAACTGAACCTAAGTTTGGATTTAAAGGATAAAATGTTACGTCGCGTAATTATTTATTTATTTTTTTTATTTTGCAACAGAAAGCTTCTTCAAAAATATACCAAAATTTTCTAAAAGAGTAGAGTATTATTTTTAGCTATAACTGAAGGTAAGAAACAATTTTCTTAGAAGCAATTTTCGCTATTTTCTTACTTTTAATTTACGTACTTTGATTTACTCGTTTTCGTATATGAAAATGTGACGTAAGTCAGAGAGCCGCAAGAAGTCATATCCACAACTAGGATATTCAAAAAATTTCAAGTTGTAATATCCTTGGCGTAAAGATTTTCAATGCTATACCTTAGTGATGTTGACTAACATTACTGATTTCCTTCTAATTTTATGATCGGAAATGTATTATAATTTTTGGGTTCAGAAATGCACACGGACAACGAGTTGAATTCTAATATATGTCCCGAGTAACTTTTAAGATTAAATGCACAGATTTGTTCCGTTTTGTTAGAAATTGTACTTCATAAATTGAAATTAAAAAAAAGAAAGAAAAAAACCACTACATTCATTTCCTTTTGCTTATCTGGTAAAGCACTGTCTTAAAAATTACTGCATACTAAGTAGTATACAATTTTTTTTTTTAGTCCCGATGTTCTGTGAAAGAAAAAGTGACTTCCGCAAGGCCAAGAGCTTCTGAAATTTCTGTTCTCCCTCCCATTGATATGGGTTGGAGTAATATTCCCACTGATGGCTATTACGTGGGCCCTCTCAATTACAGATGGCAACGAGTTGCTGATAATTATATAGATAGTGAGCAGCGAGTTCGCAGCAGGTACGCATTTTATGTGTATTATATTAAGCACTTAAGCATGTTATTTATCAGTTTTGGGGAACTTAATAGCACTATTCTCATACAGTTACTTTTTAATGTTTGGGGAATTGATTAGTATCTTTTTGAAGTCGCTAAATTCAAGAATAATTATCATCTTTTTCCATCACGTTAAAACGTTTCAAAATAATGCAAATTTCATCGTTTTCAAAAAAAAAAAAGAAATTTCAAAGCAGAAATATTTCCTTTGAATGATTTATTGCGTTTTTTTGGCTTGTACTGCATTCTTATCAACAAAAGGCTGAGAAGTCTGCCGAGCCGACACTGACAGTTAATTTCGAAAGAAATGTGCCTCAAAATTACAATTTTTTTTTTGGCTTCAACAAAATATTTATATTATGTATTTACTGTTAGATTTCTGTAGTTCAAATGAATAATTTGAAATTGAAGTTTGAAAATTTTCCTTTAAATCTTGAAATTATAATGGTGTTCCAATGTTTTTTACATCGTTTATAGGCCGCTACGCACCAGATATGATGATTGAATTTGCATCGGAAATGTAATAACATAAAATTTATAACTTAAAATATATAGTTATTACGTACTTGAGAGATATGCAGGAAAAATATTCCATTTTTTTTAAGAAAATGCTATTCCATAGATCTATTTGTTGTAAAAAAGAAAATTATTAAGATACTGTTAAAAAAATTTACGTTTTGGATCTCATCCAATACTTAAAAAAAAAAAAAATCAAAACACATAACTTAACCACTTGCACTGAACAAAACAACACATCAAGTTCAGTTACTTAAAACCTGACTACTAAAAATCTTCGAAAAAAGAGATATTTTTTATTTGTATTTTATTAAAAGCGCTTCAACCGAAAATTCATGAATTAGCAAATAATTAAAAATGTTCCTTCAAGCTATATTGCAAAGTTATATGAACCTTGAAAATTTTGAACTTTATTAAAGCAAAATGTTCTTCCACTGAGAATAATCTCATTATAATAATTTTTGCTTTTCCTAACATTTTGACACTGAGCCAAGAAACATAGTGAGAACAGTTAATTCCACGTTTTTTTTTCTTTTCGGGTAATTGATTAATAAGAACTAAAATAGGAGAGCATACATTGAAATTAATCCGATTTTGTTCTCTCAAAATGATGACTCCTAAGAAATCCGTATCGTTAATTAATAAAAAAACTATTAGGGAAGAAATAAAACATTTCATCAATATATCGGTATCATTTTGGTTTGGCTAGAGGGGAGGGAGATTATAAAAGTTACTTCTTTTCAAAATAGGGTAGGACAAAACTAGCTAAAGTGTTCTCCAATAACAACAACAAAAGAAAGAGAAAAAATTCATTCTATATAAAAATTTTAGTTAAATTATATTTTCAGCAGTTTGCGCAAATTAGCAAATTGGAATTATTAGGAACAGTTGTCCCTAAAATGGCTAGATCTGAAAAAACGACGAAAAGTACAATCAAATTAAAAAAAAAATCATTACTATCAATATCAAAACATGCCACATTTGATAACCATCAAAACATTGTCAAAAATTCCGTATTTACTTCAATGGAACAGAAAAGTTCAATAGTTACATTCAGGACACGCGTAACTCGTTTTTTTTTTTTTTTTTTTTTTTTTTTTTTTTTACTCCTGCACTAATTCGTGCACCTGCGGCACATACGTGCAGCATGCGCACTACGCAGCTCAAGATCATATCCACCATCTAATCCTTCGGGGTCTTAATAAGGACACTGGAGTCCTAATAATGCCAGTCATGTCTTTATTGGGTTGCAGTCTATATTTTTTTAGTGTTATCATATTACAGGGTAAAAGTTATTGTACAGAGCGACATTTTCTTTTAGAATTCGTCAACTAAAGACATTATGCAAATTTAATGTTCCCTCTTAATGTTTTAACCCACTAAAAGTAAAGAATGCTGCAGACTCGTGTTTCGACCTTTCAAAGAACGCCTTTTTCAATGCAAAGAATGTGAACTTATGGGGATGTTTTTCATCTATAAGCTCACATTATTTGCACTGAAAAAGTCGTTCCTTGTAATGCCAAAACACGTGTCTGCCTCATTCTGAATTCTTCGTGCTTCAAAACATTGATAAAACTTAATTTACTTTCCTGCACAAAGGTATTTCTTTATTTCTTAAATAAAGCAGGCATCCTAGAGCAATTAATAACATTTTCATACTAGTAAACTACACTGAATCATGATGAAAAAATTACTGTAAAATAAGATTGAGAAATTTTTATCAGAATCCTTCGTTATAACTGTTGCTGCTTTTTTGCTTGTTGATAACACACTGCTTATTGATAACGCTTTACCATCAGTTAGTCTTTCTGATGATGTTAAAATCACGATCTAGCGAATTTTTTCTATCCTGCATGGGAAAATAGGGGTTGTCCTGTTTTGTCTATACATTTTGCACACCCACCTTAGTTTGAAACGTAATCTATAAAAGACGCCATTATAACTCTTATATGTTAGAAAACATAGGAATACGTTCGTATAGACGAGAAACGTATTCTAAAGTAGTTAAATACGAAATAGAAAGTTTGCACATGATGTATTTAAAGAACATTTAACTTCTTGTAAAATGTTTAAAATACAGTCTTATGTTTTCAAAGTTTGGCATTTGTCATTATTAAACAGAAAAATATGCATTTGATCAAAGGTAATAAATGCCTTATAGTGCTAATGACTTTTTCCTATTAAATGATATGGATTAAGATGCAATAAGTGTGGTCGTTTTACAGAAAAAAAAAAGTTAAATAATAAAAATAAAAAAGACCCTGAACTAAATAACTTGAAGAAAATGTTGGATTAATCTAAATCCTTCTCAGAATGCAATTTTAAATTTTTGGTAATGGAAGTTCTTAATGGAATTTGCATTTTTGCAGATTCATTTTATTTTTTCTTACTTTTGTAGCATTTTTTTCGCTATTTGCTTAATACACTCTTTCTACTGTCTCGGTTTTTCTTACTCGAAAAGAAAAAAAAAAAAAATCCACTTTCATCACAAGTATTAAGGAAAAAAGATTAGACTTATCTGGCATAAGAGCTTTTCTGTTCCGTCCGGTAAGGCATTATTTTATCTAGCAAAAAAAGGTCGAAATTCTTTTTAGAATCTATTTTATTTTTCCATATTTATTCATTCGTTTACTTTCGAGTTAAAGAAAGCCATTCAATTTAATTCAAGTACATGTGTTCAACCATAATAGCTTTATAACGTTCCTTTTGAGCATCAAACAAGATCAATACCTATAACCAAATTATATGACGAAATGAATAAGATATGAAAATTATTTGCATAGAGAACCTTGCGCATTGAAAGATATTATGTGGGCTGCATTAACCATTTTTGTCATTTGAATCATTTATTAACTTAGTTCTTTGTGCAATGAATTAACATACTAAGAAGACATTTTTAGATCCAGCCCCGACGGGAGGTCAAATAAGGTTATTACGTAGTCCTAAAATATCCTTATTTGGCACGTAATGTCTGACGAGTCAGACATAGTACAGCCTGATACTGCCTGCCATGTCACATGTCTATGTATTTCTTTTGGATTTTTAAATATTTCTTTCCATATTCTTAGGCATCTCATAAATTTCTTTTACGTGAATTTGCCTTTGAGAGGAAAACTGTTTTGTTTTTTCAGGAGAAGATGTCGATCTAGAGCTCAAGAAACTAGACTTCGTCTCGGATATCAAGATGACGATGAGACAGAGGATGAATACGCGCGTGATGGACTTGTAGAAATGGAAATGAGATTGCCAAGGAAACGGCAAATTACTTTTGGTCCTCCTCACAGCACCTCCTACAGTCGGTGGTTCAGTCATTTTAACGGACTTGACAGTCATTTTAACTGACTCCTTGAAAAAGAGAATGGATCACACAGGGCCCGTTAAACTAGAGAGAATCATGCTTACGTAATGGATTGCTATCATATTGAACTGCATTAAAACATGTTCTTAGTTTTTAAAAGCTGTGATTTGTTTCATACATATGTATCTATCATATTAAAGGGGGGGGGGGGAAGGAACCATTCGTTACTGTATGCTCTTTGTAAAAAGAAATGCGAGTAAGAGAATGCTAAAACTAATCTCTCGTTAAAAAGTAAAATGTTTCCTTTTGTGCCGAAAACATTATTGCAGCACAAATTGAAGATGTGTTCTTAAGTTACCAGATATTTCTTTTGATATGCTCTAACGCGGATTTCTTACCTTTAAACACACGCATACGAAATATTTTAGCAATTTGCTTTCATAACACTGATTTTTCTCTCTTAATGTATCTTCATTTTCTTTACTGTTGCGCTGATTCTAGTCAAACAGCATACTAATTATTTAATGTTTTTAAAAAATAAAATAAAATTAATCTCATTTTTTTCCTGAAAATTTAAGTGTACTTTCATGACATTTCAGATACCATAAAGAAATCGAACACACAGTCTTACAATTCACAGCCCCAATGCGTTCATAACTTTTTACAAAAACAATAGGTCTCATATAAAATGGATGGCCCTAGATACATGATTCACCTTGGTACACAGGTCTCCCTTAAACAGAGCCTGTATTTTAAGTAAAATAGGAAAAATATGAAACTGAATTGCGACTTCAGAATATCTTGCAATAAATGAGCCTGAATTTATTAGGCATAAATCTATACCATTTATTGACATATAAGTATTTAATACATTCATAAGAGCATCTTAATACCGTGCTATATTTCAACTTTTTCTGCTTGTTGTTGATTTGTTTCCCTCGCAGGCCAATTTATCGATATTTTTTTGCCGCTTTTCGGTTTTAAAATGCCAAAGGACATTTTTGAGCCGATTTGCTACCTTCAACATTAATAGACAGTTTGAAACCACCTTTTTCCCCAACAAAATTTCCTTGTAGATCAAAATTAATATATTTACTTAAGAGGCATGATAAGTGACTAATAACATTTATTCTAATGATGAAATTTGAATAATCAATACAAATCTTTATTAAACATACACAGCAAAAAATGAACTGTTGTTTTTACAGTATAATACTGAAAGCCGAGGTTCCACTTTAAAACTGTAAAATGCACAGTAATAAACTGTAAAACTAGCAATTTTACAGTTTCTTACGGTAAAATTAGCAATTTTACAATTTATTGCCGTAAAATTTAGCTGTATTATACTGTAAAAACAACAGTATAATACTGGTAGCAGAGGTTCCAGTTTAAAATTGTAAAATGAACGGTAATAAACTGTAAAATCAGGAATTTTGCAGTTTATTAAGGTAAAATTAGTAATTTTACAGCTTAGTACTGCTAAAGTAGCAGTTTTACCGTTTATTATTGTACAATAAGTAGTTGTTACATTTTATTACTATAAAATTAGCTGTATTATACTGTAAAAGCAACATTAATTTTTTACAGTGTATTAAGAGCATCTAATAAATTTTATTCATGGATGACTGAATATATGCAGACCTATGCTGTTGCAGTTTTTGCACTGATCATTTCATCCTCTAGTTCAACTGACCCTGCTGTCTGACTATTTTCATTTTTACGTAACAACCGGACACAGGATGATGAGTGTCCCTTCCGTGCGTTTTATGCACTGCTGATTTAAGGACAAAAATATTTTTTTGAATAAGTATATTATGAGTGGGATTCAGATGTGAAACAGAAGAATGGAAGAGCCACAAGTACCGATCAAAACCTTCATCGCATCGTATATTTATTCTTCTCACAAACAATGAGAGCCCATAGCAGTGAAGTGCATTCCCCTTTCCGAACTCTTCTGCCGCGACAGAGATCACTTTTTTGTAACACGCTAGCATAATAAAGCCGGAAACATTAAATGTCCCAGAGTTATTCACTGACAGATGAATTCATACAAGAAAATTGTGAGTTATTTACAATGAAATGTTGGCAAGCATTGGAGTTTCAGATTTGAATCTTTGGTAATGGCTCTCTATTGGAAAATACCTTATTGTAAAAGAGTTTCGTTTGTTTTGAGATGTAAAAAGAGTAAAATAAATATTCGTTATCGAAATCTCCGTGAAGTGAACTAATTCACAGATCAAAAGAGAGAAAATTGTATTAAGAAATTATAGATTGCTCGTCTGCACGTTATACTTATTTACATAAAATGTAACAAAAGACCATTTGTGCATAAATGTGTCAAAATATGCATTTAAAAATGTACTAATCTTTATTTCCTTAATCTTAGTGACTAAATGATTATACATAAATATGTATAGATCAGTCTGACTAGTGAAAGAACGTCCCACATGAATAAACAGCTCATTTTTCTTTCTTTATTCCTTTCTTTCTTTTAAAAATGTTTTTTAAAGTTTTTATCTCGTATGAATTGATAACAATCATATCCAAAAAGAAAAGAAAAATGAAAGGAATAGAAAACCATTTTAAAGAGCAAAGATAAAAAATTGATCGAGAAATAAAAGAAAACAAAATAGGAGCAATAAGTAAAGATAAAAAAGTAAAGATAGTGTAAAATGAATGTAAAATATAAAACACCCTCAATGAAACTTTGATTTAAAATAATTATTCTATATATTCATGTAGTAGAAAATTATGTTTGTTCACTGATTATACAGCGCTGTTATTTATTGGATTTCTGCGCCACTTTTCATATTAAAACACAAAATTCCTGAAGCAGAACCACAAACGATGTAAAATGATTGTAAAATATAAAATGCCTAAAATGAAACAGGTTTCAAACAAAAGCTTTACATGTTCATTGACTGAGAAATTTTATGTTTTTTCACTGGTTAGACAGAGATGTTCATTTACTAGGTTGCTATCATTTAAATTCTCAAAATCCTCAAGTATAGCCGTAAAAAATGTCTTAGTTTTTTTTAATCTCTACATATATCAAACAGAGAAGGTTTTTACTGTCATGTACCCATTGCTTCAATTTTCAGTGAAGCTATGAATCGCTAAAAAATAATTTGTGCTGTAATTATTTTGATGGTTGATTTATGTAAGAAATATTCATTGAAGAATTTATTTAATAAATATTGCGTATTTGTTATTAAAAAAACGTGAAAAAACGCATTAATGCTCGTTACTCGATGAAGTAATATAAATTGTCTTTTTTAAGTTTATCTACATTCAAAAAATACTGGTAAAATAAAACATTTATGCAGAAGCTGGATTTTGTCAACATGTCTAATGTTGGCACAATTTCAGTATCAGTAGTACATACCTCATAGTTATCTACATTCAAAAAATACTGGTAAAATAAAACATTTATGCAGAAGCTGGATTTTGTCAACATGTCTAATGTTGGCACAATTTCAGTATCAGTAGTACATACCTCATAGTTATTTCTGATTTATATTACTGATATAAATTAATTATTTTTTCAAATTTACTCCAATAAAGTTTTGTACAGAAAAGCTGCTTAATTTTGTTATGATTTAACTGTGCATATCTAAGAGAAATGCTCATAAAGAATACTATCCGTTTTAAGTAAGCATAAACTAATACTAAAATATTTTACTTGTAAGCAAGTAAAACTTTTGGCTGTTATGAGAAACTTAAAAATCTGCCTTAATATTCTCAATGTACTATAAAGTTTACTATTTTTAGAGAATCGGTGCCGAATTAGATTTTCACCGTTAACACAGCATTTTCATTCATAAAACTTTTTTCTTTTTACTTGTTTTGTAAGGCCGGAAATCAACATTTTTCATATCCGAGGCGGCTTAAAGTTGATTTTTTTTTTCATTTGAATGGGATGTGATGAGATTTCCTGTCATTGCTCTGCATTTTTGGCAGAGCATTTCGACATTGGGGCTAATGAACTGCAATATTACGCCAATATCTTCTTTCTGAAGGAAAGGTGATGTAATTGGAAAATCAATGAACGATTGACATCTTCAATCCTTTGAATTATTTAAATTTTTATTCCTGTATATTGCAAGCATTTAACAATTAAGCTCATGCCACATATATCTACAAACATTTCATGTGTAACAACATCATTATATATTTATTACAATTAAAATGATTTTTTAAAAAAGTGTTTCTAAATGCCTCTTGTTTAGATTTAACCATATTGACTTTTTGGTTAGATTAAACGCTATCTATAAAACAGTCGTAAATAATTATTTTCATATCAAAAGCAGACAAATACACAGTGCTTTTCGGAATGATAGGTCTGGCAGTAAATATAGAGTATTAGTTGGAAACATTTTTTCCCAAACGGTATTAAGTATTTCACGCACTATATCAGTTCATATAATGAAAAAGCTATTCCATAAATGCTATACAAAGCATACAACAATTTGAAAGAGAAAGAAAATGGGAAAGAGCTGTTTCAAAACAATAGGTTCATTGCACCAAAAATTACAAGTTAATGCAAAAGGAAATAAAATAAAATAAAACACACAAACTTTCGGTTCCCTTTCTAGGCTAGTTTATTAATGCTCTTTGGCTTGGTTTCTACAAGTTTATGCTGATAACTTTCAGCAATGTTTTGCCATTTGGAGGAAATATCTTACTTCAAGTCTACAGTACAATTATACTGCCTTCCCCAAATGCACACTGCTTATTACTAGTATAGCCCATATGTTTTCGAGAGGATTTCAGTCAGACTGCTACGCGTCTAATCAGTAACATGTACACCATTATCGAAAACCTTTCAAATGTGGAACTAGTACTATGCAGAGGAACATTGTCCCGTTAGAATATAAAGAGTGGGCCCCCAACGTTCACATTTTGGAAGAAAGTAAGCTTCAAGCAGCTCTTGGTAGCCTAGAGCAGCGTTTAATAACCGCGTACTATTCGTGGTAAGCGTACCATTGGTGGTACGCGACTTTCTAGATGGTGGTTGGAAGAAAGTAAGCTTCAAGCAGCTATTGGTAGCCTAGAGCAGCGTTTCCCAACCTGCGCATGAGTACCATTGGTGGTACGGGACTTTCTAGTTGGTAATACATGAAAAATAATCCGTAATCGCGGACACAAAAAAAAATCAACTAAAGAACATCGCAGAAAGTTTTTTCCTACAATTCAGAAAAATAACTATAATTAATAATAGCAAGTTAAGATGTTTTAATGTGTATAGTCGCTGATCTAAAATCCGGCAATCAATATCGTTTATCTTTTAGAGCACACTTTTAAATACAGCCTTAAACCGCCAGTTAATTTCAAGAAATTATGTTCTTCGCAATAAGCACAATGATCACATTAAATATATTTTATAAAAATATTTCAATGTGATAAGAAAATTAATTAAATGATTAAAAAGTACACAATTTCTTCCTAACTCTGCATATCAGCTAGTATTCTAATAATGTGTTCCAAATAAGGGTTCTTATTCTCAATTGAGCGCTATACATTTCTGATCTGAAAGAGGACTTAGTGTTTCAAAACGCACTGTATAAGCGTAACTAAAAAAGATGGAGAGGGCACAATTATTAAAAAACTCTCTTACGTATTTGAAAGTTCGAAATGTTAAATACGTTATATTTCCAACAAAAAAAAAAAGAAAAGAAACAAAGAAAAGGAAAAAAAAAGGAAAATAAGAAAATGACAAAAAAAAAAAAAAATATTGTGCCGTAATGATTGATTTTTGCTGATTGTATTAAATACCGTAATGATTAATTTCTGCTGAAATTAAGATTTTTTTTCTATCAATATGGTTGATGCTAAATTCTTTAAAATGAAGAATTAATAGAAAAGTCTTTAATCACGTTAACTCCTTTCTTATCAAATTAAAAAATAAGTTTTTTTTACTTATTTTATTATTAGATTTTTTTTTTATTTTGGTCATTCTCAATTTTGGAATAGAATAACCTATATTTCTACAAGATAATTTTTTGACTAACGTATTTGGGAACAGACTGACTCCACCTCATTTTTTAGTTTTACACATTTATTAATTCCCCACCGTGAACTGTGATCAATAACTATTGTTCTTATAATATGTGTTTTCTGATTTTCATCCACCAGTTTCATACCTGATGGTGACCTTTCGAGTCATTATTTTCGATTGTTGATACTTTTCCACGTAGTCTATTTAACGTATATAATATGCCAAGCTTCAATGATATACGTCAATTAAAACGAGCTCTTTAAGATCTAAACAGGTTAACTTTAATTATGACTACCCGAAATAATAACATTAGCATTGCTAAAGTTTAGTCTTTACCATTTAGAAAATATCTTCTCTTTACTTTCTTTAGAATAGAATGGCGGGAACGTAAGAGCATCTATCTTAGACAGTAGTACAACAAGTAGAGTCCGTGACTCTGTCACGTTAGGCACTAAAAAAGTAAGATGCATGAACTAAGACAAACGAGTAAGAATGTCCTGACCTATAAAAACGACTGTAAAGGGTATCGTACGCATTTAGGAAGGCATCTAATAAAGTAATAACATTGACATTGTCAAAACTCAGTCTTTATCATTTATAGGATATCTTCTATTTGTTTTGTATAGAATAGTAGACAACGCAAGGAGTATCTATCTGGCAGCAGCACAACCAGTAGTGCCCATGACCCGGTCGTTTAAGTTTTGAAAGGGAACATTTACGAAGCTCAAGGGAAGCATGAACTAAGACAGATGAGAAAGATGTCTTGACCTATAAAAGTGAGCGTAAAGGGTATCGTTCGCAGTTGGCAAGGCACACCAAATTTGTTTCGGTGACTTGGGAGCATGCAGTTGGTTAACGGGGTAAATTGAAAGATTTGATACTACTGTCCTATACTGCAAACTTCTGCAATCAAAATTGCAACAAAATAAAGGCAGGATAGTGATTGAAGTGGTGAAAAAATCATACTAAAGGAAAGCTCCAAAGGAAAGAGAAACAGCTTCCGGCAGAGGAAATTTGCTCAAAAACTCAACACTGAAAAAGGAAAACGTCTTACTGATGTCTCTGAACTTTTTACATTAAAAAAGTTTGTACAGAACCTTAACATTTAATAACCGCTTATCTCATGAAAGACAGATACCATGTGCAGTTAAGAAACCTGGGAAGACCTGATGACCTTTCTGGATTGGCGCTGTATCACAACTAATTAGAGGAGATCCATATAATGCCATTTCCACTAGAATGTAGAGTCTCAATCACTGAATCACAAAATGGCTTCAATCCTCCATTTAGAGGAGACAGGAAATCACTCGTTTCACAGCTATATTGACGTATTTAATCAACTTCACGTTGTTTAATGATAATCTAACTTGACAAATTATGGTTTGCTAAGATGTAAAAACTTATTACGAGCTCCCGGTGACTAAGAAACTGTCTGGAGTGCTTATGGCCTAGTTAGTTACAACGTGCTCAATCGTGTTAGTGTTTTCTCTTAGTAGGAAGGTGGTTAGGAAAAAGGGCAAAATTTCTGAGTGTCAATGCGGTCACGAACAGCTAGTTGTGAAATAGTTTCAATAGCTGTGTTAGCCAAACCACAATAGCATCACTATTTACAGGAACATCACTATGGGTGAATCAAGCTTATTTTGTTAAGAGAAAGGGCCAGCAGATTACGTGAAAACACATTTTAAACTAAATAATAAATTATAATGAATCACTGCAAACTATTGTATGAGCATTCAGGTAAATTAATGGCAACGTTTAATGTCTTTATTGAACTAAAAATTCCTTGTACTTTTGCGAGTGAATTACGATGAGCCACTTGTGAACACAACATCTAGGGCACATATGAACACTTCTTTTATCCTCTCCATAAGAACAATACCAGTGCTCTTATGGAGCATTATAACTTGAAAAGGGTGTATAAGCATTTATTAATTTTTTTCCTATAATCAGTTTAAGACTGTATAATTTATTTTTTAAAGAAGTTATTTGTTCATTTTAGTTTATTTCATTTTATTTATTTTTTATTTTATTACCAAATATATGGTCAACAATTTAGTGCTATAGATCAATAAAAGGAACTAAAAAGATCCAAAATAGTTTAATTTAAGAATTTAGTTTAAATCATTTTTACTTACATTATAATAGCATTTATAATTACATTATATAAGCAATATATACACTGGCGGAAAAAAAAATCCCAACACCAAGAAAGACTTGTGTTAGATAAACGAAATTTGGTAGGCGTGTTTATACAACTGAAAGATGACATCGATTGAAATTTCGTGTTCCACGCAAAAGTGTGGCGCAGCTGGCGTCACTCAGAACGTGTAAATTTGGCTTGTTTTAAAAGCGTGTTGTGAAGCTCGTGTGTATTATTTTTCTGTGAAATTTGACGAATTGCGTTCATGTTAGCCAGGAATGCCTTTAAGAAGACGAAGAAGCCATTATCAACAGCTCACCGAGTTTGAACGAGGTCGTACAATTTGGCTACGAGACGGTGGATTTTCATTTCGCGAAATTGCAGAAAGACTTGGGTGGGAATGTTTCCACCATGCATGATTATTGGAAGCTATGGGCAAGGGATGGTACTACCTCAAGAAGATCGAGTTCCGAGCTTCCACGTGGCACGACTGAGAAGGAAGATCGCCGAATCTTGCGTACGGCTGTGGCGCATCGTACTGCATCTGCGGCTGACATTCGAGCTACAGTTGGTACCGTCGTGACCCAAGGAACGGTAAGAAACTGTTTACTTCAAGGACAGCTCCAAGCCAGGCAACCTGTAGCCCGTATTCCATTGACTGCAAACCATTGCCTTTTCCGACGGCAGTGGTGCCACGACAGAGCTCACTGGAGGTCGGAGTGGAGATCTGTTGTAATTTTTGATGAAAACAGATTCTGAATTAGTGCCAGTGGTGGCTGTATATTGGTCAGAAGGAGGCCAGGGGACAGCCTGCATCCAAGCGGTCTACGGCCTAGACACACGAGACTCACACCTGGAGTTATGGTCTCTGGAGCAATTTCCTACGACAGCAGGGGCATTCTTGTGGTTGTCCCAAACTCACTGACTGAAAATTTGTCGTCATTCTGTTAATTTAACCAGTAGTACAGCCCTTCATGAGTGGCATTCAAGGGGACGTTTTCCAACCGGATAACGCTTGCCCTCACATCGCTGCTGTAACGCAATGTGCTCTACAGAGTGCTGGCATGTTACAATGACCTGCAAAATCACCAGGTCTGTCTCCAATTGATAACGTATGGGATATCATGGGATGGCACCTCGAGCATCATCCACAGTCAGCAATGACGGTCCTAGTTGTGACACAGCAAGTGCAACAAGCATGGAACTCCATACCACAAAGTGACATTCGGCACCTGTATGACATAATGCATGCACGCTTGCAGGCCTGCCTTCAAAATTCTGGAGGTTACACCCTCTATTAAATTAACATAATTTCAAATTTGCACAGCATTTTCTTGAGCTTAAATTAGCCAGTGATCTTGTACATTTAATCAATTAAACATATTAACTAGACAATTGCATTACCCAAATTTCATTACTCTACGGCAATTTTTTCTTGGTGTTGGGATTTTTTTTTTCGCCTGTGTAATAAGAATAATCGTGGCATTATAAAAAATCTTGTACAATGTAGTCTTATACATTCTTTCTTGTTTATCCAGTGGTCTGAACATTGTACGAAACTTTAAAATTTGACAACGAGCATTATTATGTAATTAGCAAGAAAAATTCTTAGCAACACAAATTAATGGACAACTTAAACTTTCACTCTTGACTGCCATGTTGTGCACAAAAGTGGTAATTATTATCTCGGATCAGCTAGTTTGTTTTTATTTTTACAAGCATTGAAATAATAATAATATACTGGAGCTTTGATTAAGTCCAGTGACGGACTGGCTATGTGGGAATTTGGGAAAATGCCAGAAGGGCCGGTCCTTTCCTGGGCCAAAAAGGGCCGGCTCATATAAACCAGACTTTTTTTTATCAAAAAAAAGGTAATTTCCGTAAAACTACCAAATACAAGGCCGCTGAGACGGCAGGAGCAAAATTTCTACAGTTCGACTGCAGAAAGGGATCGGGCCATCTATTTCTAATGTTTGAAGAAAGGGCCGCCAAAGCAAAAAAACGATCTGATGAATTTTAACGCGAGTATATCAACAATCTACTGTAGATGTACTTCTGAATGACCAACAGTTTAGGTCAATTGTCTGTCAGATGCTTATCATTAGAAGGGTTCGTAGCCATCATGTGCGTGGTTCTCTTTTGTGCCTAGTTAGCAAAAAGGATACAAAGTCTTGTGCCATCTCTTGCCACCTGCTAACCCCGGGTGTAATGAATGTAATACAAGACGTTCGTCAGGGAAGACAGTCCTTCATCGTTCAGACGCCCTTTTGGGGTAAACACTTGACGACATATTTACATTTTTAATTTTTTCAATAAAAATATTATTATAAAAATCCCTTCAAAATGGGGACAAAAACGTAGGCCTCTGGAATACGCTTTAAATAGATAAAAAGTAAATACAGTCAGCAGGGTTTAAAATTTTATACTGAATACTAAGATTAAGTTTTTGGAGCTATCAATTTGAAAAATTGCCGATCCTCTAAACGTACCAAAAGATAACCTACAATATAATTGCAGTTTTTAATTTTTTTTTTTAAATTTCAAAATATTTTTCGGTTTTATCCCCCACATCTCTTTGCCCCTATATCATCAAGGGTCTTCGAAAACTGCTTGTTTAAAGCTAAAATTTCGAAAACGAATTTTCGAGAGTGTCTCCGATCCCATTCTCCCTATCATAATCGGAGATGACTAGATTTTCTTTTTTAAGATTTAAATTTCGAAAAAGGTCTCTCCCTGGAACCTCGTTTAGATTACTATAGACTGTCTAAATTGCATTTTAAAGAAGATTAATTCGAAAATTTTCCTCGAATCCTCGTCCCCTGAATTTTATACCAAAGATCGTCTAAAACTGCATTTTTCGAGCTACAAAATTTTCCAGGGAGGACCGCCTGAACCCCCTTTTCTATACTATTAATTGATGTATAATAGATGCCCTTTACAAATTTCGATTTGGAAAACGGAAGGTTGAGTACCCCCTCGAATTTCATTTTTCCCCCAACATTTTCGAAGATTAGTTTTAAAATACATTTTTAAAACTACAAAATTCGATTTGAGTAATAAATACACTCGCTATTAAATTTATATTGAATTGCATTCTGCTACTGCCCTCAGTGGTCTCAGTAAATAAATTTCAAAATTGTTTGGGTATAATAATTTGGAGAAGTTCATGATTTTAGTTCACCGGTAGACACCCCCCCCCCCCCACTAGGGCTGCATCTAAAAAAGTATGCCAGGGCTGAATTTTCATCTCAGTCCGCCCCTGATTAAGTCAATAATGATTCCTTGTTCAACCCCTGTTAAAATTCCTGGGAACTCTAGCGATCGGTGGAACGAAGGTTGAAGACCACTAAAGCAAACAATGGTTTGAAAAATACTGCGAAAATCCGCATTAAATGAAAAAAGGTTTAATTTCTCAAAAAAAAAAAAAAAAAGTATCTACCTCTTACAAGCTTATTTCAAATCATAAAATTGGTAATTTAGCTATTTTTCTAGAAAATTAATTAAAGTAAAAACTGAACACTGATTAAATATAACATAGTTGTAAAGCACAGTATTGCTGAACTTAAGGAGGTCTTAAAGAAAGAAGAAAAAAGTGATGAAAGGAAGAAATTGAAGCTGGAAACGTAACAGCTAAAAATCACGTAACAGCCATTAAAATAAATCTTGCGAAACAAAGAATCCTCATTTCTAACATTTCAGGAAGGATTGATGATGGTATTTTTCCATTCACGAAACGGAATGCGAAGAGCTGCAGCACCTCTGCATTTCATTCTAGAACACTAAGAAAAGCTTGAGTACGATGTAAATGCTTTATAAAGCCACACATGTATGACGCTTTAAAGCTATATATATTTATTTTAGTATTGTAAGTAGTTCACCTTTCTCTGCTTTTTAAAGCATTTTCTTTCTTTAAATCAATGCTGCACAAAATTACATACTACTAATACACGAATATTCATCCGTAGCTGAAAGAACACTATCACATAAAAAACATTCCAATGTGAAAAAAATCTGTTTTTTATAATGATACTAACTAAAAGAAAATTATTTATTGCAAGTTTGAGCTACAGGGAAATTCCATGGAAAAAAACGCCATCTTGTCCAGCACGTGACGCTGATGTATTTTATTAATTCGTCGTAAGTTTAAAGGGCAATAGACGAAATTTTGATTGTTAAGAAATCACAAACAAATGTGGAATTTTTTAGGTAAAAAACTTTGTTTATTACCTACTAAAATATCTGCTTTTAATGAAATATATGAGAGTTACGTGCGGGACAAAATGGCAGTGTTTACACGGAATCACACTACAGCTAATTAAAAACACGCTATGTTTTATGTGGATGGCTTTGATAGCCACTTTTTATTACAATATCTTTTACAAAATTGATATTTAGGCTTTGCAGATGTAACCTTTTGAAAACATCTAGCTGTTTTGGTCCGAAGTTTTGTCCCGAAGTTTAGGTTGTTTATAAGGAGCATTAAACTAATTATAGGTTTAAAAACTTGACCTTAAAGCATTTTACTTCGATCCCAAAACAAAACGAAACAAAAATGAAAAGAAAAGAAAGAAAAAAAAAAAAACGTTGATTACTTACCCGGCACATTTTCTGCATATTAGAAGCTTGTTAATTTTTCATGCTCTGATAACTTGCCTTGCGTATACTACAGCATTTTCATTTTCATTCATTCAGTGAAAATCATTGTTTACACTGCTTTGTACAGAAAAAGTCGAATTAATTTTGCACCTTGACATAAACAGGAGTTTTTTCTCATACAAGAGGCGTGATATCTAGGTGTCCTTCTTAAACTATGGTTTTATTAAAAGTAAAAATATCAATGCTCTCGCAGCAAAATGGGTCACAATTTTTAAGCGGTTTAGTGAGAAATAGTATTTTTTGCTATGTAATTTATTTGAAGGACTTATAAGATATTCCTCATATATGTTGATTTTGCTGCAAAAAATTTAATTCTTCTGCGTGAAATTTTTTATAATTGTTAGGGAATTGATATAAGTACGTAAAAGAAGTGTTTCTTCCGAAGTTATCTTTCTCCCGTATATCCTTTATTACACACATTTTGAAAAATGTGTGTCGTAAGGAAAATACATCTTCATGGATTTTAGTTCGTTTAAGAGATTTTACTTTCATTGAGAGCGAATATTTCTATTCTGAAAAGTAAGAAACATGTATGTTTTAATAATTCTGAAATGAAACGCGAAATACAAAATTTATCTTAATTCTCTTATACGGTTTAAATAAAATAGTATGACGAAGTTCGTTCAAAAAGCGATAAGTGTATCAATGTGAAGCTGTAAAGTATCTTTAAAAGTGGAGGTAAAATCCTTTCGGTTAGCGTTAGGAGACCACGTCATTAAATGGAAAAATTAATTAGTTCATGAAATTGCTTATATAGGTCTAAATGAGTCTTTGTAAGTTGTTCAATTGAGCTGATACTTGTATGACAATTTAATAGTAAGATATTTTCCTGCGTATGAAAGAGAAAGGACATTGAAGGACGGTTTCTTAATCATGTTCTTATCCGAACTAGTGAAATAGTTTCAGTTAAAAGCTGACTCACTAAGGTGATCAATCCATGTGCACAAATGAGACAATTTAATGCAAATGTTTGCATTTTACTACCGGTATTCGATTATAAGGAACCAGCATATATCATAATTTGAAGAATCAACTTTCTAAAAGTTTTCTAGCTTTTAGAAACTTTTTATTTGTACGTGTTGTCGGGCGTGACCGTTCGGTTATATCCGCAATATGTAAGAATAATTCCTCTTAAAGTACGAACAATTTCTTTTTGAAATTCGATTCTTTATATAAAGATACGAAGCGGTTCCTCATATTCAAATATATACAAATTAAAAGCAAGTACTTAAAGTTCCTGGAGTAAACTGCAAACATATGCGCAAAAAGGTCCCACCCATGCAAATAAATTAAGCCAAACCATTAATTGACAGGATATACTACATGATGAATATTAATTCCTCATAGCTTGCCTGCAATTGAAACTCGAAGTGCACCTGTTATATAGTCTACGTCGAATTTTCGTTGCCTATGAATTGCTATTCATTAACGTTTTCTGTAAATTTAAGTTATCTTACATTATCGGTTCTTTCTCGGGGAATCATTACCCTAACTGAAAAGAATGTATATTGACTCGTGGATCCTTATCTCACTCCTCTGTATGAGACATTCTGGTCCGCACCCTGCATTATACGAACCATGCGTGCTATCTACAATTTGCTTGACTGTAGCATGACGCACCTGAATCATCTATACTATGAAAACGAGATTTTAAAATATTTATTTTTCATTAATTGTAAGATCAAAGCTTATACGTTAAATTAACACCTGGTCTAAATTTTAAGAATTTGCGAATTATAATTTTTAATGTGCATACTTTCGTTTTGGTATACTTTTTAACCCTGACGCAACAAGTAAGGGAGTTATAAGTTTGGGGTGTTTGTGTATTTGTCTGTGGCACCGTACAGCTTAAACAGATGGACCGATTTTGAAGGTTTTTTTTTTTTTTCGAAATTCGAAGTGATCGAGAGTGTTCTTAGCTATGTCGCGTCTTCGGATGACATTAATTAGCAAAGATATTAACTAAAAACCTTTTTGATGTTTTCCGCAATTTTTGAAGTGAAAACATAATGGAAAATTTAAAACAATAGTACCAAAAGAAAGAAAAAAATTCTGCATCTGATAGACGTGTTTGAAACTTCCATGTAAAATAGAATACGAATTATACCGATTTTTAGCAAATGCGGCTAAGGCTTAAATCTACAGGATTGGAAACCGATGACATTGTAGGCTGACGAGGAAAGAAAACCCAAAGATTTAAAATGTTTATCTGTTGCCAGTGCCCATTTGTTTCCAATTAAAATACTTGTAATTGATTTTAGTGTAAGAGTTTTCAATTTTCCTTCTTTATCCTTCTTTTGCGACTAGCAAATTTTACTAGTAAGAACTATCTTTCCTTTCCTTGTTTACTATATCCTCTCGAAAACAAATATATTTTGACTTAATATATTTTATGACGCTTGCTTTATTATTAGAGACGCTTGCTTTATTATTAGAGACGCTTGCTTTATTATTTGCTTAATTATTATTAAAATGCTTTATGATTAGAGAAGTTCATTTTAATATGAGATCGGGAATCAGGGTCATGGGTTGTTTAAATTTGCAATTTAATCTTAGTACTTGTTTTAAAATAATATTGCATTGTTTTATCAATGAAACTGATTTACGAATAATTTTTGAAGCGTTTTTTAGTTACTTTATGACATTATTTTTTAGTTACTGCGGATAAAAAGTATTCATTCCAATTGCCCAGATTTGTTTTATTAATCGATAAATATCAGTCAAATGGAATGAATTCTAAATAAATTGTATGTTATGTACAATGTGCACATTGAAAAAACACTTCAGACATTCTTAAATTTCAGAATATTTTGTGTACGGAAAGTATAAATAATAACAGTTAAATAAAATGTCATTTGGTCAGCATTTTTCTCAATTCTCTCTTTTTTCCCTTGTATAGAACTATGCAATTATGTATCAAGAAATCAAAGATTTTTATACACGTAAAACATCATTGAAAGCAATTATTCTCAAATCATTTTGAAAATTTCAAGATAATATTTCTACTTAGATTGATATTTTATAAAATTCTAAAGTTCAGAAAAAAAAATTTCATTTCTCATTGAACTTAGTTAAAATTCATAGTTCAAAACAATTCCTTACCAAATTCAAATTTCAACGAGATACGTCCCGTGCTCATTAATAGTGATTTTGAAAATAATTAAAAAAAAAAAAAAATCATTCAATACTTACTGCAACTCGATTCAATCGATATCATTTTGTTTTCTTTATTTCTATTTTTTTCTTTCAAGGTAATAAACTAGAAAAAGACAGAAAACATGTTTAACATTTGTTTTCGTTTTCATTTACTTCATGTTTTTTTTCAATTCAAATGCATACTTTATTCCGATGAACAGTATATGTCAATCTAGTGCTTCAAAGCAGAAACTGAACGGAATAAAACGGACCTTTCCCGAGAAAAATATATATTTATTACCAAATATTTTCTTCCAAAATAAATATTAAGCTATATTTTCTCCAAAATATAATCATTTTGTATGCAAGAGGAAATTTTCTGCAATCAAAAACTAAATTTGAAACTTTTCTCTGCCGTTTAATTGTATTTTACTAATCAAAAGTATTTTTCGACAAAAAAAAAAAAAAAGGACTAAAAAGCATAGACGAGAAAGAAAGCATTTGATTACAGCATCACGACCACCCAGGGGCGGACTGGCTCCCCCATGAGGGCGCTAACCCAAACCTCCAAAGGGCGCACTTCAAAATAGCACCCCCCCCCCCCCACACACACACTTTCTCCGGGAATTATCCGCAAGGGTCTCGATTTTTTTTTACAGCAAAATTAAGTTTGGTACAATATATGTTACAGAAGAGTGATTTGTCGAATAAATTGTTTCACCTGGGCGTTATCGCAACTACCATTCCTTTATAGATTGTATGTGCTTCAGAACTTACAAGACAAATGTGTAATCCTGTTCCTATCTTCATTGTAACACTTTTTATACACAATACGATTAATTTTAAGCAAAACACCATTTTTATCTTCTTATCACTTATTTTTAGCCTTTTTTCGTTATCCGCGGTAGCCGTGTCACCCAATTGCGCGGATAATTGGGAGTATACCGTAGTTAAATTATAAGTTAAACCTGCATAATAAATGGGTGTGAAAATTTGGGTGTTGGTGTGTATGCTTCTTATACAAATCCACAGTTTGTGCCGGATCTTTACCAAATTTCGTACCAAAGTCCTTTGCTGCTCAGAAATTCAAATTGAAGATTTTCGGAACATCGGAACTCAAAAAAATCCAAAGAGATCTAAGTTTAAATTTTGAGTCATACTGCCAGTTTCGTAGGATTATATTGTGGAAATAACAACAATAAATTTCTGTCAGATCTTTGCCAAATTTGTCACAAAGATTTTTCAATACTCAGAAATTTCATATGGAGGGGGAGATAGGTGTGTTTAAAAAAATCTGATAAGGTTTGAATTTAAATTTTGAAATAGCTATTCCTTCACTTTGGCGTGAAATTATACACAATGTTTTCTTTTATTTGAGTCTGATTAGTGAACATGCGTCTCTTGGCAAAACTTTTATTTTCACGATAGACCGTGCAATGCCTGAGAAAACAGCTAGTAATATACAATGGCGATGTTTATTCCTCTCATTTCTCAATTAAAGTTATATTTTTTACGAGCGTGTTACATTCTGAAATGTTTTGTGGAAATTTTTTACTTACTCTCATGCAGGGTCTACAATAAAGCGTAAATAATAAGAAAAGCAAAATCTAGATAAAATCCTCTTTATTAAATTGATAAAAAGATAAAATCCTTTAAAATAATACACCAATAAATAAAACTTTCAGTTCACAGTAATACATCTCGCTCTATTTTAAATGCGTTTATTTTCATTGAAAAATTAAACTTCTTTAGCTACAATTTCTTTGTCCTCTGGTGCTTAACAAAAATTGCATTACTTATTTGTGATTTCTGTCTCAAATGCTTTTAAAAATTCTAGATTCTGTATTCTTAAACAAATTAAGAATCTGACCTAACTGTTATGAGTTTAACCATCCAAAACCATTGCTAGTACTTTCCAAACTTGTCTCTCATTAGTTAGATAAGTCGTGTAAATTCGGAAGTTTGAAAAAAAAAATTCGTAATTTGTGAGCCCTCCTCATTGTGTTAAAACCGATCTTGTAATACAATAAAAGATCGTTATAATTCACACCATGGAACACGTATATAGATTTAAATAAAATACAATTTAAACCATATTATTCACAAATAAATGGGCTTCATAACAGAGCTTCATCCTGCACTAAATGGTTACATATTAGCTGTTGTGCTTAAAATACAAATTGTTTTTTTCAATTTATTGTTCACCTTCGAAAAGTTGTGGGATTTATAAAGAATTATGATGTGCGTATATATTGATTGAGCTGTTTAAGGGTATTATCTGCTGTATTTTTACTTACTGCTGTTTTGATGATCCGCTTACCATTAAAATGCTCATGAAAATAGGGAGGAGCCAGTCAATCAACTACACAATATTCAGTAAATCATTATTTAATTTTATTTTAGGCAAAACTAAACATTTTTGTCCGTAGCACACGTTTTTCAGAACAATACAATTCAATTGCTTACTCATGCAGCTTTCTAACATCATAAAAATACCTATCTGAAGAATCTTTTGCCAACCGATTTCTCTAACCAGCATCACCACACATGAATTCGTAACCTCAATCAAGGTAGATTGACACTTTGACTTGAAACACACACGTACACACACACACACACACACACACACACACACACACACACACACACAAAAGAGAGAGGAAAACGCACAAAAATAAGAGCGCTTACTTTGGTTTAAGACCATACTACCTATCCCTTTTGAGGCACTATGAATTCAAAGTTTATTTTTTCCGCGATTCATTTGAATATTGTTCTGAAACTTTTATTAAGTACTTCACGCGCTTCGAATATAAAAAAAAAAAAAAAAAAAAAAAAACACCAAAGGCGCGCAGGTTCGAAGGCGCAAAGACGCATAGCCCAGAGGAAGATGTTTTTTTCTTGGTTAAAGGTCTTCCTTCCAGACTACCTATCACCTCTGAGGGCGGGTGGGGGCAATGAATTAAAGTGAATTATAGCACATTATTAATTATAATCTCCTGCAGCAAACTTTCATCGACTTTCATTCGCTTTGAATTAAAAAGGGGGGGAGGGAGGGCACCCAAGTCAACTAGATACGAGGGTGCAATGACACACAGGCCGGAGGGCGCTCACTTTGGTTTAGATTAGACACACCCCCCTCCTACTGGACTGCCCTCACGTCTGGGGGCCTGCGTATTTCATAGCCTCCGAAAGCAAAGTGGAAAAGAACGAAGGCACACAGGTTCGAGGGCGCAAGGGCGTACAAACTGGAAGGCGCTGTATTTTTTTTTTTTTTTGGCAAAGATCCCCCTTTCCGACAACCTATCACGTCTGGTGTGCAATAAATAAAAGTTAATTATAACAGGTACATTATTGAGAATAACCATCTTCTTCAATCTTTATAGATTGCTTTCCGTGCTTCGAACGTAAAGATTAAAAAAAAAAGGGGGGGGAGGGCTTTGTTCACGGTGAAGGACGCACAGACCAGAGGGCGCTAACTTTGGATGAGATCTCCCTTAAAGACCACCTATCACTTCTGGGGTACAATAAGAACCGTATTCTGACAACGCTTATTGACTACTTTACATGTTTCAAACATGAAACAACTAAAAAACGAGTAATTAACTAAAGTTGAAGGCGCACTGGCAGTGTAGGGGGGGGGGGGGGGTAATTTTCAAACTGTTAGGGGTTGCTTTTAAATCATTAAAATTATTTTAAAAAAACGAAGGCGCACACGTTTTGAGGGCGCAAGGGCGCACAACCCGGAGGGCGCACCTGCCCGCGGGCAGGTGGCCTCTACGGCCAGTCCGCCTCTGCGACCACCCCACCAAAACGCAACCAATGACCGACTAATCGCCCCCCCCCCCCCCCGACACACATTTCGCCGAACTTCAGTCTTCTAAAATATTAAAAGACAGCTCCTTTGTTTGCAAGTATAACCGAAAAGATTTATGATCTTCTGCTCTGCAAAGTAAAACAATTTTAATACAAAGAAACAAACATAGATGTCGCTAGCTATCTTCCACAGAGAATAGCGGACGACGGGAAATGTTTGGCTGGCATTGGTGGAAGCAAATGTTTCCAAATAAAATGCCGTCAGTATCTTTGCAAGTCTAGCTGGCTAGTCGCCAAAGGTCTGCGTTCCTATTCTGTCAAAGCGAGCTCTATCCACGCCAATACTGATCTCTAGAATGCAAGGTATTTAATTTTTATGTATATTCCATCAATATTAGTAGTTGAAAATTTCCATGCATTTTGCAAGTGTTACATTTTAGCGAAGCATATTTTATTTTCTCGAATATTGTTTAAGGCCACCCGGTTTTCAGACAAGGTCAGTCGGTTGTCATTTATGCCTTGTTTACTTCGTTTGCCGGGATGCTTTGCTTTAAAATGCTGCTGCCGATCTATTAAAAAATTGAATCCAGCCAGGAAAATAAAAAATATTTCGGATACTTTAAATCTTAAGCTATTCAATAGCTATTTTTTATAATTTTGCTATGCACTTATTCATAAAATTCGCCTTTAAAATCTTGCTGCAAAAATTTCATATTTTTATGATCCATGATCCATGCTGTAGTTCCAATTACACATTAAAATCATGTGTATTTTAACCAAATGTTTACATGTATTGTAGCAAACCGGAGTGATGTTCATTCAAGAAGCGCGTGTTTTCGTGGTTTTGGATGAGTAAGCATGGAATCATGCTGTGTGTAGTGATACTATTTGTTGTGGTAGTTCTGTCATCGTGTGGTCACGTCAAACGAAATTAATCTTATTTTATGTTTATTTTGTTTGAAATTTCTCTCTGTTGCTAAGCAATCTTAAGTTATTCATTTTCGTCAATTTAGTAATTGAAGAATTTTAATTTTTCATCTGGAAGCAAATTTGTAACTAAAATAATATTTTATATATTTGTTGACACCAGTAACTAAAATTATTACTGGCGAGAATATTTTAATCAGATATAATATTCGAAAAATATGAAAACATCAAACAAATGTTTACTATTTTTGTAGTTTAATTATTTTCTATAAGATGATGTATTTGTTGTATTGAAAAAAAACACCTCTTAAAGGTAAACAATTGTAATAAAAGCTGTAATTGTAATGTTAGCTTCATTATCGCTGATTTAGAGTATACATGAGTCGACGAAATTCAATTCAAATGTTCCCGAGCTATAAATAGCGACTCTTTAAAATCATAAATGTTTTGATGTCAAAATGTTGAATTATTTTTCCTTAATAAATTAAATATTTTTCGATGCATTATAATTAATAGTTCTGTAAAATATGTTTAAGTTCCGGTAAATAAATAAATAATAACAATAAAAAACGAAGGGGATTTCTTATTAATAAGATTTTTTACAGCTCTTACAGTTTTCAAATCACGCAAAAATCTTATTTTATTTGATTTTTTTTCTCATAAAAAATTTAATTTATTATTTATAATTTTTATATTCTACTATTTATTTACACTTAAATATAATATCTTCTCTAAGTACTGAAGTATTTCAAACATTAACATAACTGCAGTAGGTTTGTTACCGCTGCAAGCAGACACTAAAACAAAGCTCCATCAGTATATATAATAATATATTGTAATTTCGTCTTAGCCCTGGCGCCTGGAGCTCTACCTTACTGTTTATTGTCTAAACTTATGCTTTTACTTAACGAGATGAGCTGCAAAATATTTAAGCACCCCTCACTGTCGCGTCAGATTTATTTTCACTAAAAATGTGAAGTGTGAATACATTCTCATCCTCGATGAGAGGTCTTTGGAAGCGTGCATTAATTTGAGAATACAAACTTTTAGCGTTTTATTTTCAAATAAATAACTGAATAAATAATAAAATAGTAAAAGAAGTTTTATTAAGAAAATTAATGAAGCCATTTTTATACCCAGTACTCTAAGATAAATTTAAAGTTTATGTAATATAAGATGGAACTTTGACTCAAGAGTTTAAACCTTTTTTTTTAATTTGAAAAATAAAATAAATTTTGATATAATTAGGTTTGAATTATGTTCCCCTATATTTGTTGAAAAATTTCAACATAGCTTGAATACTTTAAATTATTTCACTACACTTGAATATCTTAATGAAAACAAAAAAAAAAAAAAAAGTTTCATTTTTGCTCATTGTCATGTTTTGTATAGTGAGCAGTGTATAGTTCTGCTTTGCTCTGATTTTAAATACAGCATACCTATCTGCAGAAAGGATTTAACTAAATAAATGAATAAAAATTGACACATCAACCAACCAAAACCCAAGTCAAATTTTCTGTTCTTGGCCAAACACATGACAGGAATTTCATACGAGTCGCAGCATCAAGGTTAATGAACATAAACGTGGGTTATAAGCAAATCGATCTTTAGTAATGCCGTTAGAATTGAGACTAACAAAGAATTTTCTGAACTTGCTTGTGAAGAGGGAAAAATAGATTTTACAGAGTGTATTCACGCGGAAATAAGTTTATGCACCTCCGTTAGAAGGTTCCCTCCACAAAAACTCGGTGAACCATAACTTAAACAGTCTAAAAATGCAGTAAGAAAGAAAAGACCTAAACATGCGTACAATTAAACTATTGTGCAAAAGAAAAAACTCTCACGGCTCTACATTCTTTTTAGTTTTGTAATATACTAGCTGTACCCGCCCGGCGTTGCCCGTGCATTTAGAAAATGCAGATAAGTGAATAGCGCAGGAATAGTAGTGTGTAGGACATGTAAACTGTTTCTCTCTCTCTCCCCCCCCCCCACACGCACAACATTCCCCGTCGATAAAAAGAAACAATATATCCTAACCATGAGCCATCTGTTGAAAAATTAGTTTAAATGAGAACAGACCTGATATTAGCACATGCTAGGAAACCGTAGTCATGTGGTTATAATCATTGGTCTGAAGTTTAAAGAATATAAAAAATGCGATATAAAAAATGCAATTCTGAAAAAAAAAAATTAATGTGTCATCAAAACAGCAAACTATAGCTACGAAAAAGAGATGAATTGTTATAAATCGATTTAATGAGTTGAAAATAAATGATACCATCAAATCACAATAGTAGCAACGCAATCATGAAGCAAACGCTGTATACTTGCACGACTGTTGCCAATTTGCTACAGTAAAAACCATTCCCGAAAATGAAAAACGAATTTATGACGTCAAACAGCGGATTCTGTCCGTAGAAAAACTATGACGTCACGTGAAATAATCCTAAAAACAATAGATTTTTTTTTAAATATTTCTAATTCAAAAATCGAAAATCGGGGCGCACGAATAGTAGCGTACGACATGTAGACTGGTTCCCCCCCCCCCACTACATTCCCCGTAGATAGAAAATACAAAAAAAATTAAGTACCTACATTAATCATTCACTATTGTTTCTGTATTTTAGTACATAGGTTGCCTTTAGTACATAAGTACCTTGTGATGCACAACATTTTTGTTTTATTATCAGGCGCAAAAAGAAACAACACAGATGGTCTTCCGACCCGTAAACATGCCACATATAATTGACCATGGGAGAAACGGTGATATTCTAGATTCAAAACCACAAACTTTTAAGGATTGGCCTTGTGATTTGTTAAAGGTCATGACAAATGCAAGACGGATAGGAAATTGAAGTCTTAAATTCAAACGGCATATCGGTTGGGATCATCGGGATCCTAGGAATGAGCAATCGTTTCTGACAGCTTATCACATATAAATTTCAAGGAAAGTAACGCGTTTGTTTGTAATTTACTTCACAAAAAAGTCAAATAACACTCAACGCACCGCTAGCTTACAACCTGTTTACTGCGTACCGGTAGCTGCCAGAACGTGTAGCTGTCGCTCAGCCA
>JAXGGA010004464.1:0-88155 GCA_038373865.1 Uloborus plumipes | reverse complement strand
TAGTCACAAAAGTAAGTATGCAGAGTGTTTGTGATGATGGAATATGAAAAAAAAACAGACCTACAATATTAGTTTTCAAATTAACGATTTATTTCGATTACAGCAACATTGAGCTTAATTACAGAATGAAAAATATTTAAAAAATACAAATATTTAATTAGCAAGATGAGCTTAACTTAAAATAGGATGTAATTTACATCACAAAAGTAAGTATGCAAACAAAAACAAAGACATTAATGTTGCAAATTTTACAATTTTTTTTAAAAAAACGGCGATTTGTTGGATAGCCTATGGCCTTTATAACAGCTCTCAATCTAGATGGCGCTGATTTTACTAAATTTTGAGTGACAGAAGATGGTATTTTCTGCCCTTCCCTCAAAGTCCTTTCTTTTAGATCATTCTTAGTTTTGATCTCTTGTTTTCTAATTTGGCGATCGAGATAATCCCACAAGTGTTCAATGGGATTAAGATCAGGTCACTGCGGTGGGGTTTTTAACTGTTTTCGCACGTTATATAGCAGCCATTCCCGAACAATCCGAGCAGTATGTTTGGGATCATTATCTTGTCGGAAAGTGAAGGATGTATGGAGTCCCAATTTAGCAGCACTTTGGCTTACATTATTCTTTAAAGTAGTAATAGCTATATTGATTCATTATTCCGTCAATTATAACTAAATTTCCTACTCCTAAATTTCCTAAGAAAACCGGAAAACCATTTGTTAGCAAAGTGAATTGCAAAAAGAGAATAGATTTTGCAAAAGAAAATGTAAAGCAGGACACAAATTTTTGAAATTCCGTGATTTTTTCGGATGAAAGTAAATTCAACATCTACAGGGTCAGATGGAAACCAAAAAGTTTTGAGGAAAGCAAACGCAGCTCTAGCACCAAAGAACATGAAAGAAACTGTAAAACACGGTGGTGGTTCGATTATGGTTTGATGCTGCATGGCAGCAACTAAAGTAGGAAATTTAGTTATAATTGGCGGGTAATGAATCAATACAGCTATTTGAATACTTTAAAGAATAATCTAAGCTAAAGTGCTTCTAAATTGGGACTCGATACATCCTTCACTTTCCAACAAGATAATGATCCCAAACATACTGCTCGGATTGTTCGGAAATGGCTGCTATATAACGTGCGAAAACAGTTAAAAACCCCACCGCAGTGACCTGATCTTAATCCCATTGAACACTTGTGGGATTATCTCGATCGCCAAATTCGAAAACAAGAGATCAAAACTAAGAATGATCTAAAAGAAAGGACTTTGGGGGAAGGGCACAAAATACCATCTTCTGTCACTTAAAATCTAGTAAAATCAGTGCCATCTAGATTGAGAGTTGTTATAAAGGCCTTAGGCTATCCAAAAAATTACCATTTTTTTTAACAAAATTGTAAAATTTGCAATATTAATGTCTTTGTTTTTGTTTGCATACTTACTTTTGTGATGTAAATTACATCCTATTTTAAGTTAAGCTCATCTTGCTAATTAAATATTTGTATTTTTTAAATATTTTTCATTCTGTAATTAAGCTCAATGTTGCTGTAATCGAAATAAATCGTTAATTTGAAAACTCTAATATTGTAGGTCTGTTTTTTTTTTCATATTACATCATCACAAACACTCTGCATACTTACTTTTGTGACTAAGTGTATCTGAAGTGTAGACACCACTGTTCTTCAACATAGTTTTCGTACAAAATGGCAATGGTGTGACTCGCAAACTTTTGGCACCAAAATGTCGGGTGAGCCAGCTCAGCTTTCTAATTTGGAATTTCAACTAAGAATCTCATGTACTTACGGTTCATCTTGCGTTGCTCGCTTTTCTTGCAGATTGCACTGAATCCAGGAGTACAGCATGGACAGCAGCAAAGATGGTGCCGACCCGGCAGAGCTGAGCCTGACCGGCACGCCGGATTTCAAGTCCCTGACGGAGGTCATAGGTGGGCACGGGCCCTGGCAATTCCGACACTGGCTGGTCTTCCTACTTTCTACACTGTTCAATGTCCTGCATTTATTTTCCGTCTCTTTGCTTTTTCACGGGGAGTGCCTGTTCAAGGAAGATTTGGGTAAGTTTTCTCCATCCCAAGACTTTTTTATCATGTAACTGGTGAATCAAGTTGAAAATTCTTTTACATTGACTGGTAAATTGGAGTGTCTTGCACTGAGAAAAATTGGATCATTGCATTCATACATTTTGTAATGTTTACACGCGTACTTGACCGCCCGAAACCAAGGCAGGTAGGTAGGTCCCTTGTCAGTTTGGTCGTCGGCCCCCTCCCTCCATAAAACTTACTAAATTTATGCTACTCTGAATTTAAACGGAGTCCCTCAAAAGGCGAGGCCTCTAGTTTCCAACTAGGCTGACATGGCCTTTTGTCGGCTTTGCATGCATCGCTTTATATGTATGATTTTTACTGAGTTGTTTCAGTTGATTTTTTTCAGTCATTTTTGTATTATTATGTAAATAAAAAAAAACAAATAATATAGACAATTTTCCTACATATTTTTAAAGAATTTCGTTAAAATGATTGATTTGTCAGAGGGTTAAATACACGGCGAGGTTTTTGTAAATAAACATTTTTCTCATTAATTTTAATGTTAATCTTCCTTTAAACTTGCAGATATGGCGCTATAGCATCTCGTTTGAATTACTTCTATCGTTATATCAAAATGAATAATGGAAGAAAAATTTACCTTAAAAATTTTTCCAAAGGAAGTTGTAGCTCCTTTCAAAGGAATTGTACTCGTTGATTTACCACTCCTCTTATTGCCTCTTACCAGGAAAGTACTCGACTTAAGTAATAATGAAAAAAGTTTAAAATGGTATCATTCAAAAGAGCATACTGCGACATGTTTTTGACCCAAAGATCAAGTGCCCTCGTCCCCTCGTTTTCGAGAGAAGGGGTCCTAAAGTCGGCTAAAAAATAGCCAAATTTGAAGACTTGGCAAGAAATTGAAGCTATCCCCGTTCGCCGCTTGCTAGGCATTGCATCATTTCCATGTTTGGTCATTTGCAAAGAAAGTAAAAGATGTTCTAAATTAACCCTTCGCTTGTGTGCGCTAAAATAAAGAATGATTATAAACACTATGATGTGGAAAGCAGAGAGCTTTATCCAGAAGAGCGAAAACTTTACAACGATGTCAAAATTTCATCTTTTTACGCATGATAACAATACATTTTAGAATTTAAGTTATTTTAAGTTTTTTTACTGAACTACGTTGTGTGTATAAAGCAGTGAATAACAGCCCCTAATGTGTTAATTGTTATAAGTTAAAATATATTGTATGTGTTTCTTAATAGTTCAGGATAATTAGTATAAATAAGTATGAAGAGCAGCTAATATATGAGCTCATGTACAAAAAATGAAACAGATAGTCTTTAATGTAGAAATTAAATTGTCATGGATTATGATATCAACTCTTATTTCAAACAAAAAATAAATCGATACAAGAAGTTTTACTATCTACCCACTGTTAGCAAAAACATTTTATTTTTTTATTTGAAATCGAGATAAAATAAATAAAAATTTTAAAGCGAAAACGAATAGTAAATGTGCTGCAAAATTATCTCCATGTCGGAAATTATGTCAAAGGTAGAGGGAAATAGTTATTTTCATTCTTAAAAAATACTAATTGAGTCGATGTTCATTGTAAAAACCCCTGCTGTTCAAACAAAATTGGTCAATGTAGCGAAAAGTCTCGGTAACGTAAATGTAAAACATATTGCATGTTACTTTCTTACTGTTTCGTACTTTCGTAAAAACACTGGAATATCGTTTACTGGTTCTGCTTTATGTTCAACGGGTAGGAAAAGACTAACAAAATTGTAAATTAATACAAGTGTTAGCTTACTTCTCTGAAAAAGTAGAAAATTGGGGAAAAAATCATGAAAGAAGGAGTGATGCATTGAAAAAAAAAACGTTCAAAACAATTGAGTCGAAAAAGCACAACTTAATAAACATAGCTAAATACACACAGAGAAATTTAAAATAGGAAAGTTGGGTTTTGAGCTGCGGAAACTGTGTACCTGTCAGTCTCAGTTCTGCCCCCCTCCCCTCCCGCAATGACTTTTGAGTGCATAGTCTGATTCGATTTTTTCTTTTTTAGCCTACTTTCCCGTTAAAAATAAAAGAAAGACGAAAAAAGTATTGAAAGTAGCTTAATGCCTCTAAAAAATATCGCCAAGTCCAAAAAATATCGCCAAGTTAAAAAAAAAAAAAAGGTGAAATGAATATCGAAAAATTAAAAATTTGAAAGTAGGGTATTGAGATGGGGAATTTGTGCATCGGTCGGTCGCACAGTGGTCGATTTTGCCAGTCCAGCTGGACAAAAATACTTTGGCTTGTCAAATCGAGTCTTAAGTTTTAATATTGTTGTTATATCAATAACTAGCCGGGTACCCGGCCCTGCCCGGGTTTCTGCCGGGTATGGTGTTTTAGTGACACTCGTTCATGAATTTTTCAACAGTAAAGTGCATATCTATACACACAATGGCTACTTCTGTAAACAATGGCAATTTTTTTCTGAGTGAACAAACTAAAAAACACAAACTATTACACACCTTAAATAAAACTGCAAGCTACAAATAATGTTTAGGTAAATCGGAAATGTTATAAGCTTGGTACAGGGTGCGGCGGAGAAACTTGCAGATTTGAAAAGTCAACTAAGGGAAAAGTACATCATGTATCAGTTTACTACTTTTTATAAGATATGGTACCCATTCTGAATTTTTATATTACTTAGATTTAAAAACTACATCGGGAAGAATGACGGCCCCTGTTAATGATGCACTCATGTACCCTAGATTTGTTGCACTCTTTCGAGCATATCGACTGATGGGATGTTGGTAATAGCAAGCCGGATGCTGTTCTCCATCAGGCGTTGCAGGGTCCGGAGCTTGTCGTTGCAAACGATCGATTTGAGATACCCTCATAAAAAAGTCACATAGTGTCAAATCGGAAGAGCGGGCCGGCCACGGTACGTTCTTTTTCAAGGAGACGTTATCACTCAACTGGTGAACCACAGCAAGTTTGTAGGGATGAAACTGGAGTTCGTTGTGAAGAATTCGTCTCAGTGTCCAATCAAAAATCCCCAAAGCAGCAGCTTGTTTACGCGCCGAACGACTGGGAGAGCGCAAAAACGACTCCCTCACTTTTTCGACGTTTTCTAGGGTTCTGGAAATCCGTTGACCTCCTGGGCCTTTGTTTGCCACACCCTCACTTTACCTGAATGTTTTCACCCACAAAACAGTCGATTCCCAGCCAGGAATGGGAACAACGGGCTGAATTTTGAACCGAGTTCGGAAGGCACGTTTAGTGGCGACCACCCAAAGATTATTTGAAAAATAAGATTCGGCGGCGAACGCTCGTTGCTCCTTTGTCCAACGCATGGCGACAACTAAACTATGAGATAACAAAACTTCAGGACCCTCTCTTTAAAATGAGACTGTTCTCACTCCTTTCTGACCACTCCTTGCTAATTAGCATCCAATTAAAATCAGCAAGTTTCTCTGTCGCACCCTGTAAAATCAATCGCACTGGAGTCAAGTATTTCCAAACATTACACGTAAAATAAGTCCCATCATTAGTTTATATCCTTGTGACTACATTGGTGAAAACATCTTATGTACCTAACTTAGAAATTTTTTGACTATAAACATTTTCTGTTCTCTAACTGTTGCCAAAATCAATTATCTTTTTATTTAGTCTCGTTAGCGATTATTGGCACAGATGAATCTAAAAATCCTAAGAAAGCAATAAATTTCATACTTACTCCAGTGAAGCCTTGGTTCACATTTTCATTATGATCACTATTAATATTGTTGTTGCCAGGCAACCAAATTTTTGTAACAATGAACTGAAATTTAATCATTTAATGGGGAAACTACATGAAATTTACTGTTTTCCATAATAACTTTTTTAAACTAAGCTTTTTAGAAATAAATTATAGCTTATCCTGCTCTCTGTTACTGTAGCTATCTAACGGTGCAAAAATTGTTAAAATCGGTCCAGTAGTTTGGAAGATTAGCCCGGACATACGGTTTCAGAAGTAGTCTTTTATGTGTATAGATAAACATAAAACAACATTAAAAGAAGTGTCTGTGACGAAGATTTGCACTAGAACTACTGTCTGAAGGACTGCAGTCTATATCATGGGCGTCGCTGCCTGCTGAACATTGAGGGGGACTTTGGAAAAGTAATAATGCTAGGAAAAATTCATGTTTTTTAAAAACATGCTTAGCCTTTGTAAAGACCAATGAACATTGTAATTTTCAAATAAGGACCACAAGGAGTTAATATTCTGACCCGTAGCGGGGACAAAAAATTGGGGAGGGGGGGTATGAAATTGCCGACCCCTCATTAATTTCAAACAGAGGGAAAAAAATGGGTCCAACATCTTTTCTAAGAGGGAAGTCATAACTAGATCAGAGTTGAGAATGTGTTCCTAATCGTAAGTATATTATTTACCCAGAAGTAAGGAGGTACGGTGGTTTCTCCCCCGGATATTTTTTGGAATTTGTGGTCTGAAATATGCATTTTAAACGATCTTTGGTAATGTTATGGGAGAATAGGTTCTAGTGCACGCATCCGTCCATTTTACGATATCGAAACGTTAAAAACTCCATTACTAACTCTGATTGTGCTATGGAAAGAGGGGATCTGGGATTTTTTCGAAATTGTATTGCAAAGAACGTAATTTTAGACTATCTTTGCAAATAATACGTAGATTAGAGATTCGAGTTCCCTCTTTTCAGAAAATTATTTCTGAAAAATGCATTCTAAACAATTTTTGGCCATGGTAGTAGTTGAAGACGTTCAGAGGCGCTTCTCTGGATATTTTTGGATATTGAAATTTAAAAACACAAGTATAGATCATATCTGATTGTTTTAGGGAAAGGTAGGTCTTGAATTCTCCCCTGGAACTGTTTTTGAAAATGTAACTTTAAAAACGCAGTTTTAGACTATCTGCGTAGATGTTAGGAGAGTGGAGATTTACGGCCCACCCTTGAACTTTTTCAAAATTGAAGGGTCATCTTTGATAATTTTAAGAGGACAGACAAATATTCGAAAAGAGTTATTTCTGTTGACTTTCAATGATATTAGGGCAGGAATTTTTAAGAACTCTCCGTCGGAAACAAAAGTTTAAGCCCTTTAGAACGAAATATAGGACGATCTTAAACATTGTTGACAAAAGACAGTGAGGGGAAGGGAGACGCCTCCTTTTTTAATGAGAGATATGTTTATTCAAGCTGAAGCAGCAAAATAAATAATAAAAAAAAAAAGAGTTATACTCCCACATCTCACATTTTATGCTCACGTTACAGTATTCAAAATTCATGCATTTGATCAATAACAATACAAAAGCTTAATTTAGTGCTTGAAGAAAAATTAATGTTTTTCATCCTGCTTTATCACGTTATAATTTTTACTTTTGATAAAAACAAATAATTAAAAAGGATTAAATATAAGTTTTCAGGGAGAAGATTGTATAAAAAGTTCTGACTTCTTAATATGCAGTGTAATATGCCAGGAAAAAAATTCCCTTTATATTTATCTAGCATTTTGATCTTCAACAATATGTGAGAAATCTTTCTAATATTTTTTTTTATTTAATTAATTTTTATTATTGTTTCTTACCCTCTCCTTCATTAAAGCATTTGTTTTGCTTTAATTGTGCCTATGCTAATAACGATGCTTTCACCTAATTTTGAAAGTTCCATTTTGAAATTTAAATTTCTCAGTTAAAAATTAGGTTTGAAAATTTCAATTAAAAATAATTTGTATGAATAGTAACTTGCTTTTTTTAATGATAATTCAGTTCTTTTTACAAATTTTCATGGAAATGCAACGATAAAATATTTTGTCGGTCCCAACTTTTTAAAAAGAATTTAGTTATCTAAATAATACTCAACTAAACAAGCCTTATTATTTCATCACTTAAAAGATAAAACAGAATATTTTTCACGTAAACTGTTTCTTAGTTATTTGAAAATATAATTCTAACTTAGAATAAAAATATTTCGTTTATCAACATTGCTAACATTGAACGTTTTCTTTGCAACTCAAATTTCATAAAAATGTATATCAATTAGTAACTGCAAAAATAAGCAAAATTAGTAAGCAAACACGAAAATACAGGTCATTTTCTCTTGTTGTGTATTATTTAACTTGCTCAAAAATTTAAATTACTTCGATCAAAAAATAAGGATCTTAATACTGATTAGTATATGCTCATCGAAAATATTCCAATCAAATATCTTGTAATGTTCATTGTAAATAAATACGACTAAGCATTTCAGCTAAAAATCAGTTTAGTATAAAACTCTATATAAAGTCTACATATGTTAGGGGAGTATCATTAAAGGGCACACAAGGACGGATACAAGTTAGGGGCGATAGAGGCGATCGCCCCCTTTTTTGAGGACCTCACCACCGGTAGTTTTTCTGCTGAAACTCAAAAACACTTTTTAGACACGTTTTAAATGTTGGGGGAAGAAGGTTTGGGCCTCTCCCCCAGAAATATTTCGGAATTCAAGTCCGAAATTTTTGTGATTAATATTTGTGAACCAGTATTCATAATAAAAGTAAGTTATAAAGACCAATTGCCCTTCCCTTGAAAATTCCTAGATTCGCCCTTGTAGGCACATTAGTATTTCCTTCTATGCATAAGCAATTTGTGATACTGATGTCTTAAAAATCGCTCCGTGCTCACTTTTACCCGGGGCCGCCGCTACCAGCAATGGGGGCCGGTACCAATTTTAATGCCGGGCCCCCATGCAACCCCCCCCCCCAAATTGCATATTTTAATGCTGTCCTTTCAGTACATTTGCAATTGTAAAAAAAAAAGCGAAAAAAAAAATTTTTTTTTTTCTGAAATACTTTCTTTTTTAGTTACGAAAGTGTGCACCTGATTTTATTTTCACGTTATTTGTGTCGCCAGATGATTTTAAAAAGCGATGCAATTTCCTTTGCGCAAGCGTGTTTCATTCATTAGTGTTTGTACTAGCAATTGTTTCATATTGAGAATCGGCAATGGAAAGCGAGATTTTTTTTAATGAAATTATTGACACTAAAACGGGAAAAACATGTTCATAACCTTACGAGCCCCCCAAGGCTCCGGGCCCCGGTACTAAAGGTCCAGTATCCCCCCCCCCCCAAACGGCGGCCCTGCTCTTACCATTAAAGGTATATGAAGTTAACAAGAAATTTTGTAATATCTTTTTTTATGTTATAACAAAAACAATAAAATGAGTAAAACTTACATGATATCTTGCCTCCAAATATGATACTCTTTAGTGCCGTACTACCGATGCCGTACCGATGCACTAAGCTTTATGAAAGGATTCGCTTTTCACGAAGGAAGATCCTTCTCTAGCAGTTCTTCAAAAAAAAAAAAATTCTTGCTCACACCATATCGCTAAACACGTGGACACATTAGTGCCCTTCTTGACTGCCTTCTTGAAGCCCCTTCCTCTCTGGGGGGGTCTACGGATGGTCAGAGGGATTTTTTAGTGCCCATTGTAATGCAGCTGGACGGTGTCTTCTTTCCTCGTTAAGAAGAGTGCAATAAAAGAGGGTGGTCTTATCTGCGACAGAATCATGAGAAATATTTGAAATGGGGAAAAGTGCACAAAAGGAAATTTATTTCTTAGATAGCAAGCTGTCACGTTTCCTAATTTTTAAGCCACGTTCTCAAAGGAGCTAATTCTAATATAATTTGTTTTTGCAAAAAGAAGATATCCACACTTTTTTAGTGTTGTATATTCGGCGTTGTAATATATTGAATGCAAATCTTGAGGGGGACTTTTTTTCTGTTTGGTTCAAGAATACAAACCCCCAAGGTCCATTTATTATTTCCAATGCCCCGTCGAGTAGGTGGGTGGTCAGAAAAAGGGAAAGTGTCAATTGTTGAATGAAGGGATTGGATCTTATTTCCACATTTTAACGGGTTTTGTTACTAGAAGAAAAATAATTGCTCGTGTAAGGATGGCATAAAACGCAAAAAGCCCACAGTAGGAAACTGATTAATTCACAGATGGTTCATCAAGTGCAATATAGAGACGGAAGTTTTTATAATTTTAGTTCGGGCTGTAATTCTAATTTAATTTTGATACACAAATGATATCTAGCTCTGACCTTTTTCTTTTTCCTCAAGTGTAAGAATTCCAAAATATTGAGAGGAACATTTCCTCAGTTCAAAATATTGGGGGGGACATGTCCCCCTCGTCCCCCCCCGCCAACGACGCCCGTGGTCTATATTTTAATTGCTTTTCCATTGCAACTCAGTTTCTTCAGGTCATTTAGTCCCGTATGTCTTAGGTCTGAGAATTATTTTGGTGCTTTGTAGTTACAGGGATACTTTGTCATCACTCGAACAATAACATATATTAAGTTTTTTCTAATATTTTTACCTAGAAAACGGTTTTTATGAATTGTTTTTGATAGTTTCGAAATATTTGATTTATAAGCGCTTAAAGCTTTATGTCAAAAAAAAAAAATCTGTGGTACTGATAGTCCTTGAATTGCATTTAACTTAGTTTCTATTATTTTATTACAGCATAAATATTTTTTGCTTCAAGAAAACATTTAAATTTTAGTAATACCTTTTCGAGAACATACTTAGCAATTTCTGCATTGTCTCGTTTTTCTGCTGAACGAAAACTGTTTAAAGTATCATCTTTTTTTTTTTGAGTTTGTGCCTTGAGTTACAGACGTAGATTTCCGTTTTATAGTTTCGTGATAATGCCTGATTCTTTGAAAAAAAAATATGGTCAGCCGCGAGCTATAGACTTTTGTTGTATTGCCAAGGAACCTGGGAACCTTATGACAGCTCTTATGATAGCTCATCGAATAACTGTTAAGTAAAATATAATAAATATTTATAAACAAATGGAATTTGTTTACAAAGTATATGCGTATGTATTTTTTAACTTTAGTAGAAATAGAAGAGCGCACTTTCACCATGTTTCGTTAAATCTTACACACAACATGTTAGTAGTATTTCCATCACTTAACTTCATACTATCATTAAGGTCACTTAAATTTATAGTTTCAATTGCAAAATTTTGTACAACGCTAATATTTTTTTAACAGTTATACAAAGCTGATAAACAAGGTTTAAAAATAAATATAACATCAGCCGCTGGTTAAAAAGTACCTCCCCCTTCCCCCCCCCCCCCACACATACACACACCTGAATGAAAATTTTCTCTGATTATAAATTCATCGTTTGAAACAAAAAATCCACAATTTCAGGACACGTTACTCATATTGCCAGCAAGATCCTGGTATAATCTTTTGTACACTCATTTGTCAACATATCCGGTACACAAAAATATAACTTAGAGGGCGGAGACTTGTGGAGCATTTTTTTGCTGCTCCAATAACTTTTAGTGTTATGGTATAAAATTCATTAATTTTTCACGTAGTTTAAAATACAGGGTGTCCACTCCAATCGTGGACCAATAGCTAATTTCTAAACCGTTAGAGATAAGCATATAGTTTATTTAGGAAAAAATCTCCAAATTACGAAAGGAATTTTGGGTCTATTCAATGTTTTTCAAAAAATCAAATTTTGAAAGAGTTACGAAATTTAAATTTTTATACAGCCCCCCAGTGCTATCAATCATATTTAGTAAAAAATTCTTGACACTGTAACGTTTAAAACTAAAAAAAAATCACTCTTCTACCACAAAAATTGACCGAGTTATGACGTTTTGAAAAATCAAGATTTTGCATTATTTCATGACGTCATCGAGAGATCGCTTAAGGGACCGTATGCGAAATCATTCAAAATCTTGATTTTTCAAAACGTCATAACTCGGTCAATTTTTGTGGTAGAAGAGTGATTTTTTTTTAGTTTTAAACGTTACAGTGTCAAGAATTTTTTACTAAATATGATTGATAGGACTGGGGGGCTGTATAAAAATTTAAATTTCGTAACTCTTTCAAAATTTGATTTTTTGAAAAACATTGAATAGACCCAAAATTTCTTTCGTAATTTGGAGATTTTTTCCTAAATAAACTATATGCTTATCTCTAACGGTTTAGAAATTAGCTATTGGTCCACGATTGGAGTGGACACCCTGTATATTTAAAATCCGTATTTAATGTACGGCCCTTTAAGAGAATAATGAGCTTGGATGACACAATGACAATATATAAGCACAATTTTTTTCAAGCAACAGAGACAACAGGTAGCCGAAGTCCTTTATCTCCCTTCTAAAGCATCACAAAATTTACTATTACAATCCGTGTACTTCAATCCTTTAGAGGAAAAATTCTAAGAACTAACCATCTAAATTAGACATGGTTTATTGCTTTGTAGATATTTCAGTTGCCAACAAAAATATTTTGCCAAAAAATAACGATGTTGAAATTTTGATTTTTGTCCAGCTAGATTTGAAAAATCGACCACTGTGGGTCGGTCCCCCCCTAATAACTTTTGAATGAACATTCCGATTTGGACAAACTTTTTTTTTGTTGGAAAGATCTCGGCGAGTACAGCTCATTCCCATTCTACATTTTTCGATTTGAACAATTTTTGGTTCAACTTTGAACCGTTCAAACAACCTGTCCCGCGATGCTAACTTTTGAGTGAACAGTTCGATTTGAACAAACTTTTTTTTGTTCGAAAGATCTTTTCAAGGATACTTCATTCCGGTATCTACATTTTCGATTTGAACAATTTTTCGTTCAACATTGAACCGCTCAAACAAGCTGTCACCCCTAATAACTTTTGAGTGAACAGTCCGATTTAAATAAACTTTTTTTTTGTTCGAAGGATCTCAGCAAGGATACTTCATTACCGTATTTAAATTTTCAATTTGAACATTTTTTCGTTCAACATTGAACCGTTCAAGCAACCTTTCCCCACCTAATAACTTTTGAGTGAACCGTCCGAATGGAATAAACTTTTTTTTGTTTGAAAGATCTCGGAGAGGCTTTCCCATACATTCCCATATTTCGCTTTTTGATTTGAACCATTTTTCGTTCAATATTGAACCGTTCAGAAAAAAAATTAACATTAGCGTCTACGGGGAATTTAAGTTGAATGTTGATCCTGAACTTAAAGTCGGATTTCCTTCAAACTAACTTTGTAAGAAAATGGTTTTGATAAATAATGTTTGTAAAGTACTTTTCTGAGTAATCTTCTGTGAGGACTCTGATTCCGACTCCGACTCCGCAAACATGGCGGAAATGCAGGCTCAGAAAAAAAATGACTGACTGTGCAGACGATTTTTTGTTTATTTATTCATTTGTTTTATTTTATTTATTATTATTATTATTTTTTTTTGGCAGACGATTTTTTTTTGTAACAAAAATTTTCATTCACGAGAACATTTTATTCTTTATTTATATTTAACAACTGGCAACGGATTAAAAGTGAAATTCGAGACATTTTATTAACGGACGAGTTTTTTTTTTTTCTTTCTTTGATAAAATGTGTTTTGATGCTCTTTGTACTTTTATTTATTTATTTATTTATTTTATTATTATTATTTTTTTTTTTTGAAAACGATGGAGGATTTTTTCTACGGAGGAACTGTAACAGTTACACTCTTTAAAAGGTGCGACAAAACTTTATTTATTCGTTAATTACTTTTTACGTGTCTATTTCATCTGATGAGAGGGGTATATTTTGCTTTTCGAAATCAGCTCTAAGTGCTAAAAAGGTATGTTTGACATAATTTTCAGTCTCAGATAATCAAGAGAATAATGATCAGATGCGAGAATGCCGATGTCGATGTACGGGAAAGTAGGATCGTTTAGTTCTTGACAGAACTTCTTGTTTTTTTTTTTTTTTTGATCGAAACATCTTAGCGAGGCCAGCACACTCCCAAATGCGACTTTTTGATTTGAATAATATTTCATTCAATTTCGAATTTTCGATTTTTCCTCCCTATCTTCTCTCATAACTTTTGAGGGAATAAGTCCTATTCAAGTGAATATTTTTTTTTCAAAATATCACAGAGAAAACACCTCATTCCTGTTTGATTTTTTTATTTTAACAAATTTTCAAAAAATTTTGAGCAGTTCAGAAAAAAAAAAACTCCCTCCTACCGAGAAAATATTTTTATGTTCGCATTTTTTACAATTAGCTTTTACTGCAGAATAGCACGTACACTTTAAAAAAAACAGGAGGCTCCGTTGTCACCTCCTGGGCCCCTTAAACAAGGGACGTGCTTTTGTCGCAAATAAGATAAAATTTCATTTTGATGTTGTTTAAACTTCTTTTTCCTCTTTAAAAAGCTCTCTGCTTTTCACGTCATAGGCTTTAAAGTAGCTTCTTGCTTAACAAACACAAGTAAAAGATTATTGTGAAGCCGTCTTTCACAAACTTTGTATTAGATGACCAAAAATGGGAATCGAGCTTCTCGTTAGACGCAAATAGTGAATTCGCGCAGCAGCTTCCCGATTTCATTATAATCGCTAAAATTGGGGATTTTTCAAAAAAATTCAGCTGACTTTAGGACCTTATATTTCGATAACGGGGGCGCGAGGGCAAAAACGCATTCGTCCAGAAACATGTTTTACAATGCTCTTTCGATTGGTAGTCATTTAAAAAATAAAATTCATTATTCCATGATCGGGTACTTTCCTGGTTAGATTCACCCCTTCTCTAATTGCCTGTTATGCTTCGGGCTGCAGTAGAGTGCCGATTATTGGAACACAAAATAACCGCGTGTCAAATTAACTTAATCGATGAAGTTTTTTAACCACCTTTTTTAAATTTTTAACCAGGAATTGTACATTAGGGTGTCCCGAAAAAATCGAATTTCTACAAAGCATTTAGCCTTAGTGCGGAAAACTTGTGACTCCCCAACAGTAATTACTGTGCAAAATTTCTTGACTCTGAGCTTATGCCTTCTGCTCTGGCAAGAGGCTTGAAGTTTAGAGATTTTTAGAAAAAAAAAGAGAAAATTTACAAAATATTTTAAAATCCACAGAATGTTAAGCCTTAGTGCTGAAAATTTGTGACTTCCTAACACTAATCACTGAGAAAATTTTCATGACTCTGGGTAAATAAATTCTGCGCTGGCAAGAGGCTTGGATTTTAAAGATTTTTAGAAAAAATAAAAAAAAAAGAGAAAATTTACAAAATATTTCAAATGTCACGTTAAATTTAAGAATTAGTGCAAAAAATTTGTGACTTCCTATCACAAACTAATACGTACAATTTTAAGTCTGTGAGCTAATTACTTAGGCTCTGAAAAAAGGCCTGAAATTAGAGAATTTCGTAAAAAAATTCTTAAATGCGAGTTACATATAACAAAGCTGCTACATACCTAATACGCTCCAATATTTAGAATTTTTATCGCCTGAATTACAACATCAGACTACCTCTTGAACCGAAATGGGCTCCTCTTCTTTGTTTATATGGTTAAGTCTATATTCAAGTTAAGTGTTTTAAATATTGGTTCGAAGTCGTATGGCGCGTTTTTCGCATTATTGCAATATGTCTAAATCGAAACGCTCAATTTTTTCCCCAAGAGATATTTCTAAATGGGCAATTTTTGGGTATGCTAAACACTTTGACTGCATGCTTCCAACCCGTGAAGATGGTTTAAAATGTTGTATGCACGAGAGACGAATATTTTCTTCAGATATGGCTAGTAATAAGCAGCTTAGCTTCTCGATTATTGCTAAACGTGTAGCAAGAAATATAATAAACTTGCACAAAGACTTGTGCACTGCGTTAATTTCAGAACAACGTGTTAGTTCAATGGTACTTACTTATGACAAAAGATATGTGGCCATGCAGGCTGTTCTTAAAAGAGTCAAATACAACGAGAAAACAAGAGTTCGACTTATAAAATTTCAGGAGGGTGCAGTGAAACTCTTTGATATAGCTGCTTGTAAGTGCCATGATTTGTATTCGTGTGCATGTCCAAAAGAGAAAAGAGTTCCGTTGAAAGAAAGGCCATTTCTCTCTGATAAAAGGCCTACTAGGTTTATGTTCATCGGTGCAGTTGATATTGAAGAAATAAAGAAACTTCCAAAGAGAGCCAAGAAAAGGTCGCAGGACTCGATTCGATACTTTTTTGGCACATCTACTTCAACTTCAGTTCGATTCAAGTATCAAACAAAGTATACTTGCCAAAAATATCTTAACGTAATAGATCCCGTTATTGTTCGGAATGTATTCTTTGCTTGTCCAGAAAACATTCTGTTAAGTATGATAACGTATGAAAATGTAACTATCAGAGAGCTTGGTATTCATAGAATCTTAAAGGCTAGAGAAAGTGGATCTGTTGGTGAAGACTGTGCCTATGCATTCCACATTTTGAAGCTTAACTTTGAAGCTGCAGATTATGTTAGTTTGATAGACTGGAACAATTCCAAAAAAACGCCTTACCTCACCAGTTCTCTGCAATGTTCCTTCAGACAATCTTCGAAATATGTTGGTTGTTGGAGTTCTATGCGAAAAATGGAAGTTTATTCAATTCCCTTACTACACACAGGCGGTTGAAAGCATCGTGAAGTTAGTTTCGAAGGCATCAAATGAAGTATATCGCCAAGAGAAAGGAGACGAGTTTATTTTGGCTGCTTTAAAATCACGCAGCAATATGCCTGCATTTCAGCATAAAAGCGATTAGAAATTACAGCTATACATGATGTCTCTGTAACTGCAAATTCTACGGCGTGAACTGTACGTTATGAAGTTTTTAAAATGCATAATTGATGAGATTTAAACCCATTCTGTAATTTTTTCTTTAATGCATAAAAATCTCTATGAAAAGTGCAGTTCTATTTTTTTTTAATACTTGTTTTGAGATTTTCTAACTGCAAAATTACTTTAATTTCTAATCGACCTTATTTCTACATGTAATTAGATTATAGCTAAAGACACTTCTTTTGAGCTTTTTTATTAAAATCTTTCGAGCTCTTTTGCCTAAATTTGAAGTCTTTTGCCATAGCGGAAGACATTAACTCAGAGTCACGAAATCTTGCTCGGATATTAATCTTTTGGGTTCTTTTACCTGAAATTCAAGTCTTTTTCTATAGCGGAAAATATTAACTTAGAGTCCCGAAATTTTGTTCTGATATTAGTGTTAGGAAGACAAAAATTTTTTGCACTAATTAACATTCAGCGAAATTTAAAAATGTTTCCCTTTTTTCGATTTTTTTCTAAAAATCTCTAAAATCCAAGCCTCTTGCTAGAGCAGAAGCTATTAACTCGGAGTCACGAAATTTTTCTCAGTAATTAGTATTAGGAAGTGACAAATTTTCAGCACTAAGGCTTAACATACTCTGTGGATCTTAAAATATTTTGTTAATTTTTTCTTTTTTCGATTTTTTTACGAAAATCTCTAAACTTCAAGCCTCTTGCCAGAGCAAAAGGCATTAACTTAAAGTCAAGAAATTTTGCCCAGTAATTACTGTTGGGGAGTTACAAGTTTTCCGCACTAAGACTAAATGCTTTGTAGAAATTCGATTTTTTCGGGACACCCTATTGTACATTGTGTTTTGTGTTCATAATTTTTTATTTGTGCTTCTGCCAAAAAAAAAAAATACTGTTAAACATAAACTTTTAAACACAACATTTTTAACGCGCATTCCTACAATGGCCAGTTCGAAACCAGGAAGAATTCTGAATAAAAAAATGCCTAAAAACAGTACCAAAGCCGTTGTTTTAATACTGTCTAACTATCCAAATTTTTGTTAGCTTTATGTAACTCAGCTCCGGCCGAACCATGGAATTGGCATCCTACTCTATTATGGTTAAGTATAGTGAAACAATTTTTGCCTCTTGCTCAGCTTAGATCAAGACAGAACAAAGGTTTACAATCATTACTCAGAACTTTTCCATATTGGTCTGCCACTGAAAATAAAACTGTTATTGCTGCAGGTACTAAAAATCATAAGTTTCGACATTGTGTTTTATAAGGGTTATGACATTCGCATGAAATGTTTTACTTGAAATTTTATGACGTTCTTATAGGTCTAAATTTTGTTCTGAATAGTGAAGTAAGACACTTCAGCTATTTAGTGAGGTGAAAGAATGTTCAGAAACAACTGCTATTGCTATTAAGCAGGGACGGATGAAGTTCAGAAAAGGCATTTTTAGACTATCTTTGATGCTAGCAGAAGGGATGTTTAATGCTCTTCTCAGAATATGTTTCACAATTGAAGTCCAAAATACATATGAGGTAAGCATTTGTAAACCAAGCTGTGTAGCAAAGGATACGTAATAAAATCAATCGCCTATCCCTTAAAACATTTCTAGATCAGCCCTTCATATTAAGCGTAAATATTTTAAAAAATCAACAAAGCCCGTATAAAATTTGCGTAAAACAGGATTCCTGTTGACATTGCTTAAAAATAATTAAACTTAATTACTGTTTCAGATGGAGTATCAAAAGACTCTTCAAGAAATATGAGTGAGTACTTCGTAACTGGAAAGGAAAACTGTAGTGAGTCGACTTGTTTCAATTCATCAGATAAAAATTCACTGGAATACAATGAATATTTCAGTGCTCATAGTAAGCAGGTGAGAGCAATTGATGCACTTGTTCTTTGTTAAGTAAAGTTTTTTTTCTTTTAGATATCTTTCCAATCTAATTTGACGTAATAAAATGGCATTAATTTCTGCAAATATGTAGAATTTTTGCAGAAATACGAAAAAAATAAAACAATAGATCGTGGTACATGATGGGTGCAAAGATGGGTGTTAACCCGTTCCAAAAGCCTTGATTTTAATCTTGTTAACATGAAGGTTCTTAAGGAAAATTTCTGGCTGACTCGGGCCTTTCCATAGAGGAATTTTTGGAAGGGTGGCAGCTGCCCGTTCTTCCATAATAAAAAATTAAAACAAAAAGAAAAGGAAATCAAAAATTGGTCAGTGAATGGTTGCTTCAGTTCCTCGGGAGGTTGCTGAAATACCCTTTAATGAGATAATTTAGATTTTAACTTTAATATATGTTTTATTACTGTTCAAAATGCTTTCATTTGATGTATGCTAACTCTATAAAGGCAACTTCTGACGGATTTTTTGCTCAACAGTGCTCATCGATATGGATTGTGCCTTATGCTAAATGTATCTACGCCATTGGTTGTGTATTGTCATTAACTTTGGTTCGACCGCTGACTTTGAGGTAAATTATACTTTTTCTCTTATTTTAACACAATAAGTACTGTGTTTATTTGCTCTTATTCGTACGCCGCGCCATTTCGACTGTAGTTTTTATTTAATTTCAAGCAAAATAAAAAGTTTATTTTACCTTTTTGTCCTTTTACTTACGTATTTCGAGTGATTCATCGTCATCGACCCCCTGTCCACCTCTAGAACTCCTTCGACACCCTAATGACCCCTAAAGTTTCATAGACCACTTTGAAAACCTTAACGGCCCCAGCCCCACTGAGGTCAAATACCACTTTGGAAAACCCTGGTGTGAACAGAATAAGACTTGAAACTGGCTCCTGCGGTACGAATTGGTATAATTTAAAACTCCGAGCAAAGAGGAATCGTTAAGGGCTCCCTAGACGCTCAGGAAGATCCGAAGGCCGGCCTTGAGGATTTCCTTGAGAATTTCCTCAAGTCCCAAGACTCTAGGGGAATAAACGAAGGCTAGTCTTTGGAGGAAAACCTCTTAACCATCCACACAGTACGATCGGCGTTGAGGAAAACCTCAGAGGAATTCCCTGAAGGAAACCTCAATAGAGAAAGGTCCGGGACTATCTCAACAGAATTCACCATACAAACATGGAGGATTTCCTCAAAGAGAATATCCTCAAGGAACACCTTCGGGTTTTCCGGAGCGTGTGGGGGTCCTTTAAACCTGATTCTTATACGTCTGTTAATTACCAGGAAAACAAATGATTGTGTAATAAAAAAATACATGAATAGTAACTCTTTTCATTATTATACTAGTCGTGTGGTTTCCTAGTTAGAAAATCATAAATCCTGGTCAGCTCTCGTCAGCAGATTCCACAAACATCCTATTGTTTTCTGATCAATATTTAATTCCGCACCTAATCGAAAGATTTGGACAGGTCCAAAAAATATTGCAATGTCTTGCTATGAGCGTCTCTAATATTCTGGTAAAATAAACACTGGCAAAAAGACCTCTGATCTATGGAACACGGGATAATCTTTTGGCTAACAGGTCAGTTTATATTTGTCGCCTTTCACACCATAGTAGGGCGGAATCCACTGGAGGGTAACCTGAATTTTTTTCCTCTTGGGCTGTTTTAGATAAGTTCTAAAGAGTTAATTCACAGTTTAAGTAGAGACACATCCGCCATCTTGAAGCTAAATGACGATTTATTCCAATGTCTTCTATGATGAAGTATTTGATTTTGCTGCTTCTCGATTGCGGATCAACCAACATGGAGTTACAGTCAAGTCTCAATGACTCGAAGTCCCAAAGGACCGGTTCAAAGGTTCGAGTTATTGATGATTCAAGTTATTACGAGCTCCTATAACCCGATGAAAGCTTCGAGATATTTGAATGTTCGAGTAGAAAAACTTCGAGTTATCAACACTCCACTGTAATAACAAATTATAGTTAAAAAGCATTACATGCTAAGAAAGCGTGAAGAAAAAAAGCTTCATTTAACCCCAAGATGGCTGATGTGTCGTTACTTAAGCTGTGACCTAGGGCTTTAATAAGTTAAACAATGGAGTGTATCGAAAGATGTTGCAGTGTTATAAGGGGCATATAACATGAAACACGCATTTCAAAACCTTACGATTTCCTTATCATTATCCGTGCGTTTACTCACTTCAACTTAACGCAAAATATTATCATTTTAAACTTAAAATTTTAAGTTCTGTCAAACATATATTTTATTTCAGGTACGGCAGGCGACCTGTGTCTTTGGCTAGTTGCGCTGTCTGGATGATAAGTAACCTGGCTGCCGCTTTTGCGCATGTATCGACGGTGTATTTGGTGCTACGCTTCATTGCCACAATTGGGATCATGAATATTTATTTAATATCGCTCATGTCTTGTAAGTACGACATTTAAAACTTGTTGCTTAGTTTCGTAAGATTTGACATCTAACAGCAGAGAGTAATGAAAGTTGATATTACTTGTGAATTTCTATGAAGACTCTTTTTGGAAGATCTTCAAAGGACCCTCAATTATAGAAAGGGGGGGGGGGTCCCCATTTATATCATTAAAAAAGCGAAAAATTATTTTTTTAAATAAACAAGCATTTTCGTATACGTGTTTCCTCTCAACGCTCAGCAGCGCTCCTCAAGCTTTTACAAGATTCAGGACGAAATCAAATAAACGATGCCTTCTTTCAATTTAAAAAATATTATTAAAAAAATTTCAGTTTTAAAACCTTTCTTTAACGTTCAAAATATACAAACATCAATAAGAACTGTCTTAGTTCAGTAAAATAAAACTTCAAATAACTAAAATTCTTAAATGTATTGATTGCTATGAATAAAAAGATAAAAATTTCGTTTAATTTCGCAGTAAAGTTGTCGCTCCTCTGGATAAAGCACTCTGCTTTCCACTTTTATAGTTTTGATAATTTTTTACTCTAAAGCACATAAGCAGAAGATTTACGTAAAACATCTTTTATGCTCTTTGCAAATGACCAAACATGGAAATGTGGTGTATTGCAAGAGGCAGACGGGGAAATCGGGAGGGAGCTTCAATGTCTTGCCAAGTCTGCAAATTTGGTAAACTTTCGGCCGACTTTTAGACCCTTCATGGGATGAGGGCACTTGATCTTTGGGTCAAAAATATATTTCAGTATGCTCTTTCGAATGGTACCATTTTTAACTTTTTTCATAATTACTTAAGTCTATTGTTATTCCCTGGTTAGAACCAAAGCGCTAATATTTTTTGATGCTTGAACTTTTCACTAGCTATTCAATCTTTTTGATGAATTTTTCAAAATGATGCCCTTTTCTGTTATTGCAGTGGTGGAATGCCTGTGCCAAGAGTATAAGTTCCTGTACATGTTGTGTGGCCATCTCAGTTGGGGTGTTGGACACTTCTTTCTTCCCTTATTCTTGTGGATGACAGGTGGTTGGTTCGGATTCCACGTCGTATTGTGCATCGGAAGCGCATTGATACTTGCTCTCTTATGGTATGTGTTGAATGGAAATGTTTTCATTTTCTCCTGTTGGTATAGAAAGATTATCTAACATGTTTTACAGTTTGGTATCCTGCTCAGTTATAAAGATAAACTCTATTGCTCATACAGCTTTGTGCCCGAATCAGCGGCCTACTACGTGAAGAGAGGATTGTGGTCCAGGGCTAACAAAACGCTGAGGATCGCAGCCATCTCCAACGGCTATTCACCGACAAGATTAGAATCCTTCACCCAAAACTGGATGCTACTACAAGAAAAGGTATTTATTTATGTTTTAATTTTACCAAACTGCCTTCTGTTTTACTTTAATCTACAATATTAGAACCCATCCCAGGTAGCACAAAAAACGTTTAAACGTTTTTAATCCGTTGAAACAACGTTAATAACCATTTTACAACCTTTAAACAACGAAGTGTGCTACTTGGGATAGTACCTTAAAATTTGACTAGGTTCTAGGTTGTATAGTTGTATGCATTTAATTTACGAAATACTCGCATTAATTAAAATCGGATTTTTTCCCCCTTCTTCCGAAATTTCGGATGCTGCTTACTGGCAAATGGTCGATAATTTTTCAAAGTAGAAGTGACTCGTAGATGGAAATGTCAAGCAGAGAAAAGGAATATTTCGAGTGGCTCAAGTGAGAGCGTTAGGGGGGAGTCTATTTTCGAAGAAGAGCACGGCGAGTAGCAGAAGGGAATGACAATGGTTCTAGTGATGAGCCGCGTTGAAAATTAATATACTGCTCCTTAATTAATGTACCACTGTACGAAGGGGCGAAGACCTTGAAGTACACTGCTGGAAATGTAGTGGTTCTAGAGGTGTTCTGTGCTGAAGTGCACCGTCGAAGGTCAAGTACTGGTGTTCTGATATTCATTTTTCAAAATAAACTTCAATGTCTCACCAAGAAAAAAGTAAAAACTGGAAAGATTTAGCTGCAGCCCTTTTTTGGTTATAAGTTTCAGCAAGGTAATGATGCTTTTACAAACTGGCAGCCCCACAAGCACCTTTACGTTAAAGAAGCTTATCAGCAATAAAAGTTTCTCAATATAATGGTGTGCCTATTGTTGCAGCTAAATTTTGTTGACTTCCCAAATTTCTTAATAGGACTTTAAACTTTTATCAGTATTACGCTGTTTATTAATGCAAGCCAAAAATTACCGAGTATGCAGCGATACTAATTGGAATAAAAGTCGAATGTGAACTATTCAGTAAAAAAATCAAAACTTCTTTATCCAGCTCCACAAACGAACTACTGCCTGTATTAGTACCCTGTATTAGTACACCTCTGAGCCAATATTTAGAAAAGTGCCAATTTGAAGTTGGAGTTTTCTGAAAAAAAAATTTTTTTGCAGAAAAAAACTAATATTGGATTTTAAGTCTAAATTGGGTCTAAATGCAAGAAAATAAAAGGGGGGAGGTCAAGGAAGTTATTTACCCCCTCCTTAGATTACTCACTTTTAAGCCGTTACAGATCTGATGAATCTTACACATCTGATGTTAATATGAGTTACATATTTGAGTTTATGCTTTCAGTCTTCGTTAACATCTCTAAATATGATATCATTTCCTTGCATTTTTAACATAGAATTAAGATAATTATATTAAAATATATATATTAGGCTAAAAAATCGAATTTCATTATGAAAAAGCATTTCTTGGAAATAAAAATGAGCGATAAGGTTTTTAGATAAAATAAATTATGAGATTACCAAATCCAAGCTAATAAAACATTTGTTTTGTTTTAAAACAACACACAACTTCAACTTTTTCAACACACAACTCTGCTGCTTGCTTTTCTTTAATTAGTTGCAGGAAATTTAATTTCTTGATCAGAAATTCAAATTTAGCATGCTAGTTATTATCTAGTTATTTAGCTAAGTTATGAGAAATTGAAGCACCAAAAAAATAAATAAATAAATAAAATAATAATAATTAATTAACTTAATTTATGCAGTGTCAATTTTTCTTATTTTACTAACTTTTATTGTTAGGTCATACAAACCACAAGTGAAGCAATTGTACTAAAACTCATTGCTTTTCATTTTTTAAGAACAAAAATTTTCAATATATATGGCTAAAACCTAAGATTTTTGCTTTTTATAATTCTGAAACGTGTGAGTTAGTTCGATAACATATTCGCTGTTTTTCAATGTTACCGCTCTGACTGTTACCGATCTGACAAACTGACAATTTTTTTTTTTTCATTTCCGAGTCGATCGCACTAAACCAAAATCAAACACGTGGGTTTTTCACTTGCAATAAAGGACTATACTTATATATAAAATAATTTTTTAAATAATTAAAACTGCGCATTTTAGAGCGTGTTACCGATCTGATGACTCAAATGACACACTTTTATAAAATCACTTTAAAAAATCTTACCTACAATTTTAGATACAGAAATGCAAATTTTTAATTACGATTCGATAAAACATCCCACCAGGTACTCAGTATCACGTGGTATAGGTGCAGGAAATGATTTTGGGAGCCTAAACATAGATCGGAAGTTATTGTTACTACTCTGACGGCGGAACTTGGGACACGCTTATTTCGCATCAGCTAGAAAATCAGAAATCGATTAAAACAAAAATGAAGTAAAATATTAACAAAGGGGTAAAAACAGAATCGTTTTATGTGCAAGTGCGTTTTTTTGGGAAGTTAGAAAGTGCGCATGACCTGTTTGCATGCTAAGCTTTGCTACTTGGGACACGTTACCGATCTGATTTTTGATGTATAAACACAATATTTTCTGATGAAAAAAAAAATTTTTTTTCTGATGTTATTAGATGAAATGAAAGAAAAACTTATCTTCTTTCTGGGGAAAATTATTTTTGTAACTAGTTATTGAAATACTGGTGAAAATTAACTTGGGACTCAAGTTGGCACTTTTCTAAATATTAGCTCCTCTACTCTATTGATTTTCCGAACTAAGGACCATCTTATATACCATTAACTTCTACTCCTTCGAGATTGTATAAAATTTTAAGTTTTTTTAACTTTTAAACGAAGTTTTCTGTTATTTATTTGCTGCATGTATTATATTCTCAACTATTGATCATTTCAATCTCTAACAATAAAGGACAAACAAGCCCCTTCCTCTTGAAAAATGAAACTAAGTACTAAGTGCTCCTTAGCAGTGTACAATACAGGCCCGTCATTTCAAATTTTTCCAAGGGGGGGGGGTGGCAAAGGGTGAATGCACAATGTAAATTTGCAAAAAAGGACAAAAACCACGCTTACTTACATGTAAATATATGGATTTCTTAAAGTCAGGATGGGGGCAATTGTCCCCCCCCCCCTTAACCCCGAAATGACGGGCCTGGTACAATACTCTTCCCATTGGGCAATTTTTAAACTATTCCTCGAAAAAGGAAAGCGAAGAAAAAAAATAAATAAATTACACGTAATACAAAATTTCAATTTTTTATTTCTAGAAATGTTACTAGAACAAGTGAAAATCATTAAAAATGTGGTTTTTCATTCCAATACTTTAATGAACAAACTGTCTTTTCATATTTCTGGCCTTTTTTTTTTAATTTTTAGAAACTAAAAAAAAATTACAATGCAATAAAATTGATTTCAGGGACCTGTTGAGACGAAGTCGTTTCAAATACGAAATTATTTACAAGTATTGAAGTTGGTCATACTTTTTTTCACTAGGTAAGTTTACTCAATTATCTGAATGACAATTAATTTTGTTCGTGCCTTATTTTAAACTGTGGCTGGGAAAAGCTGTATTTTAATTTATTATGTTGATTTCAGATTTTTTTTTTTTTTTTAAGTGTTACTTTTTTTTAACCCACGACGCAGCAAGGAAGGGGATTACAAGTTTGACATGTCTGTGTATCTGTCAATCTGTGTATATGTCTGTAACACTCCAGCGCCTAAACGGATGGATCGATTTAAAAAAAAAAAATGTTTGAAAGGAGAGCTGATCGATAGTGTTCTTAGCTAGATTGCGTCTTTGGATGACATTTATTAACGAAAATATTAATTAAAAACCTTTAAAACGTTTTTCGCGATTTTTAAAATGAAAATATACTTGAACATTTAAAAACAATACTACCAAAAGAAGGCGAAAAAACTGTTACGTCTGATTGAATATGTTTGGAGCTTCTATGTTGCGTAGAACTTGATTTATAACGTTTTTCAGCAAATGCGGCAAAGCTTTTTTTTCACGCGATTGGAAACCGATATCATTGTTGGCCGGCAGGGAAAGAAAACTTAATGGGGCACCCATGTGATGCCGATAAGCACCAATTGGGTGCCAGTGTAAGTCACCACCACCAAAGAAAAGCATTGCCTCTTACAGTGTTTAGATCTTCCACATTGGACATTTTGTAAAAAGACGTTTCGTCGAATTACTTTTGTGAGTATTTTAAAATCTTCTATAAGAAATGTTATTCATTTGAAGATTAAAAAATAAGAAACATTGCCGTTATTAACGGATTGCTCTAATTATCTCGTTTTTCCTTGTCTATCTTTTCTGGTTGTCGAACTTTTCTACACAATCGAAGCAAAAAAAAAAATTTTAAGTCTCGCATCGCTTCAATTATATTGAAAGTGTGTTGTATAAATAAGTATATACTGCGATGAAGTAATGGGTGAAAATTTAGTTATTAATTATAATAACAATTTTCGCAAAAGATGTTGCTAACATTGTTCTTTTAAAGCATACAACTGCGTAACATTTTCTGCAGGAAAACCTGCTTTTAGAAGAATAATTCTTTCCAGATTTTTTCTTGCAAAACGAAACCAATTTCATCCATATTTATCAATATAAAGTAAGCATAATTGTTCTATTATGTTTCTTCCCCATAGTTCTTTTCCTCCTCTCTTGAAAATAAGTTGAAAAGAAAATGAGAGTTTTCGGAGTATATTTTTTAAGGAAGAAAAATTTCGACCAGTATTGCAATATCAAGATGGCATCTATTTTTACCAGTTTTTGTTCTCGACACGAAGAGATAGGCCGGGAGAATAATTATTACAGAAACTGAAAATACATAAACTTCGGAAATAGTTACGGATTTTTTTATTGATCTCCCGGGTTCGCAACCGAAAATTTTGTTCTTAAATCGTAATATTCGACGATCTTCAAACTTTGCGGGGAAGGGAAGTTTGCAGACTCTTCTCCAGAAATATTTCGAAATTGAAAGCTTAAAAACGCAATTATTGGCCGTCGTAGGTGGTTTATAGAGGGACTCTAGATTGAAGGGAATGAATAGGGTTCCGGAACTCTCAATAGACTATTTTTGATATTAAACTTTAGAGGATCTTCAAGGAAAAAGGAGCTTCGGGGACTTTTCCCTAGGAAATGTTCGGAATTGAAGTCCTAAATACGCAATTGTAAGTCATCTTTGATGACGTTAGGAGATGTCATAGAGTTTGGAACTCTTTCCCAGAAATGTTGCGGTGTTGAAGATCGAAAAACGGACTCTGTTCTGGAAAATTTTCAAAAGTGTTGTCTTAAACGCGCAATTACAGAAAATCTTTCATGAGATTAGAAGAAGGAGTGGAGTTTGAAACTTTACTTCGGAAAATTTTCGAAAATGAAGTCCTAAAAACGCAGTTGTGGACGATCTTTGAAAATCGAAAGCTCAGGTCATTCCGCCCGAAATTGTTCAAATCTTAGAACGCGATTTTTGACCACCTTTGGCAGCGCTACAAGAGAGTGGATTACTCAGATTTTTCTATGAATGGATTAAAGGGAAGTGGGGTCCCTTCCCGGGAAAATTTTTTAATTGAAGTCCTAAAAATACAATTGAAAGTCATCTTTAACTAGGCGAAAGCATGGGATGAAAAACTCTCCCCCAGAAATTGTCGATACGAAAGTTTCAAAAACGAAATTTTTTATGATCTTAGGTAGAGGGGAGGTTTAATGGTCTTTCCTGAGCTGTAAAACGCTTTTATAGGCCAACTTTGGAAACATTGTCTCTAGTAACATTTTGCTCTTTATCCCCGCTCTTATGTCTGCTGTTCTAATTCATTTTGAAAAATTAGAATAAGCTGAATCAGAGGCAGAAAAAAAGCTCTTTCGTATGCCGAATTTTCATCCCTTTAATAAGAAATGTATGTGAAATTTTAGCTTAAACTAATTACGAAAAAAAAAAAAACAATATGCTCTGAGTTGCAAAATCCCGGAGCTCAAAGTAATTTTGTATCAAATTTCAAGGCTGTAGATACTGGTCGCTGGCATGCCTACAATCTTTTTTACGTTTTTTTTTTTTTCAAAAATGTACAGAGAAAAATACGAAGCCCACTAAATTATTTATTATTTTTCAGCTTCATGACAACATTCCTTTACCTCACTTATACCTATCGAGCCGACTGGATCAAAGGGCGCGTTGGATCAAATTTCGCTCTCATGGGAACATCTGAAGTGGCATCTGTGATTATCTTGCTGTTCGCGACCACCATGCTTTCTCTCAAATATTTATGGGCCATATCGTCAGCTACAGCTTCGATTTTGATGTTCATCACATACGCAAAACTTCACTCAGGTAACTACGCTAAAAGTATGTCTTCACTTGTATGACGGTCACTTTAAGAAGCAGTGTTGCAATGAGAACATACTTGTACCAAATTTTCCTCTGCTATTTCAGCAGTGCAGAAAGTCATTTACACCAATACTGATGTTTATCAACAGGTGCCCCCGATGGAAGATCTCCAGAGGTTACTTCTAAAAATTTCCTTATGCGGCGAATTTTATCTGACTGATCAGCGAATGTGGAGATCCGATTGCAATTTTTAAGTCCCGAATATCCATTTTCAATAGATGTAACTTATATGTGCATACCCATATTATGTTCGACAAAAACTGGGATTCATTCACCGGGATAAGGCGCATTTATCATTAACTCCAGTTTAGTTATAGCAATATTTAAAATTTTGTGGATGTCTGATAGAATTATATTGTTTTTTTGAAAATTTTCTTGGAGGCTTGGAAATATGCGGCAAATGTCGCCCATGATTTTTTTACAGAAAAATAAAATTTTTTTATAGAAACACATAACCGCTGGAAAAAATTAGGAAAATGTAGGTGGGCAATTTTATTTGGCTGTAGGAGCAATTTTATTCGACTGTGTGGGCAATTGCCTAGAAAAATTCCCTTAAAATATGCCCTGAGAATAATTGTACTTCTTCCCAAGTTTTAAAACACACCAGGAGCTGAAGAAAAATTCAGCAAACACCTTATAAAAATGTCATGAATCTCCTAAGGTTTGTTTGAGTAAATTATGACAAAGGTGTTCAAACCTATAGGAAGCCATTGAAATCAAATAAGATCTTGGTTATGAAGAACATAAGACACAACTTCTATATTCTGCAATTGAATTTTTGGAGATTTCTCGAAAGAATATGGTAGATAATATTTTTCTTTTGGCTCAGTTATTTACATATCCCTTAACTTTGTAACTGAGCCAAAAATTATTTTGTAAGTAATTTATGGAAATCTTCAAAATTTAATTACATTATATAGAAGTATAATCCATGTTTTATGAAGTTCATGCAATAAACTGAGATATGTCTGTTACTGAGTAAAAAAAAAAGTCGAAAATTGTTGCTGGAAATTTTTAAAATTTAATTTCAGTGTACAGTAGTTGAGTCAATGTTCTCCATAAAGCTTATACAATGAAACAAGGATCAACTATTTAGGGACTATGTGTGACAAGTGCTGTGTCTATTAAAATGAAATCGCCCTCACAAAAGTCTGTTGTCTCTTCTCATGTGATGGTCACATAATAGATAACTTTCATCCGATTCCCAAAAGAGAAGTTTTAACAAAATCAGATACTGTCAGCCCCGCTTACTCGGGTAACGGATAAACGAATACCCCGCTTATACGAATAAATATCTTGGAACCAAATATTTCCCATGCCATAGATGCAATGTTAAAGATCCCCACTTAATCGAATAATATTTCTTGAAACCGATAGTATTCGTTCAAGCGGGGCCGACAGTAACTTTTTATTAACAAATATTATTTCCCTGTGAGTCATTTTTAATTCATAATGTACAACTTAGAATATTAATCCAAAGATGTTTTGTTACTTTTCCTAATATAGGAGAGAGAACAACCATTCCCACCCTCATTTACCTTGCAACTGTTTTCTTCGCATCATCATCTTGGTTTCTGCTACTCTTGAAATCTACATGTTCATCATCTACAGCATCCAAATGGAGTAAGGTTGTGTTGTGTACTGCTGTATGCATAGGAACTTTTGCTGCATCCTCAATGGAATTTAAGGTACATCATAGATTTAATTATTTTGTACACACAACCTCAATGTAATCAAATCCCCAAAGTATTAAAATGTTACTTGGTTACTTTTGAATGGCCTTGCTAATTAAAAGCAACGAGTTAGTGATTAATTTGTTATTTCTCTTCTTGAACCACTTCTCAGAAAAAAACAGATTCATTACCTGTTTGGTTCATAAGGCCAAAGGTGGAAAGATATTAAATTTTTTACTTTTTTTTTCAAAGTATAACTTTATCGAATCAAATTCTATGAGTACATCATTTTTCCCTGTTTTTTTTTTTAATCCACCCCCTCCAATTATTTTGAAATACAGTTAAAACTCTACTTATATTTCTTGAATTCATATGTAGTAGCTATTATCATATGAACTATAAATAAGTCATTGTTAGAAAAGAAATGCATGTTGATGCTGAAATAAGATTTGAAATTTATTTAGTATATCCAGAAAAATTCAGCCTCTTTCATAAAAGTAACGTTTTTGGGAAAACAATTTAGAAAAAAAGGATGATAAACAGCAATGGTAGAACAAGTCGTAATCCACATCCACAATGAAAGACACTCAGTTTTATTTCTAAACAAACTAAAATATGTACAGATAAATAGGTCTATGTGCTGTATTTTTTATTAAAAAGGGTTTAACATCTGCTTTTTGATACATGGTGAGCCTTCAATAACGTCATAAAATACTGAAGTTTTTAAAATGGGAAATTAGTGTTCAACTACATTTTTTCAAAAAAGAGGCTAGAAATACTTGTTCATCTTAGCCGAAATTTTCATTTTTTCGTGCACATGTTAAACCTAAGATTTTTTAATATAATGCCGTGCTAAGCGCAAAGCTGCAGTCGAGCTTAAACTGAGATATAACTCTTTAAAGTTTTGCGTCACCATGTATTTGATTCAGATGAAACTTTTTCAGAAATTTTTTTTAAATATTTCCCGTTCTCAAATGACCAAAAAACTTTATATTTTGGTAAAACACGTCACAAAGAGCCACCTGGTGGCGATAACTCAATTTTGTTTACAAGTTCAGATACGACTTTTGCGCTTAGCACGGCAGTATAACAAACCGAGCCTGAATGTTCAGTTTATCCTTGATTTAGTGTTAATAGTGGTCTTATTAAGAGTTCAACTGTATTTCTATTTTTAAAAGATCTTGAAGATATTGGTCATATCCCGTACTTATTTTAAGAATGCAAATGCTTAATTAAGAGATGTAAGACAGTCTAACCTTACTAAAACAAACCTCAAGGGACATTTAAACAGTTTGTCTTATCTCCTTTTTTTTTTTTTTTTTTTTTTAATTCAATGAACAGTACACTATATAGCTGAAAATTAGCGGTCGCCACTCGCCACGTGGCGATTAAAGTTGCAAAAGTGGCGATTAAAAAATGTGGCATCGATCGCCACCCTTGGTCGCCACTCTTGCTCAGTTACTCTAAACATTCCCAATCGAACCACATTTCCCCCCTCCTGTTCCGCGCTACTTCCGTGCATTTTTTCTCCACCTCTTCTCCCCATCGCTAAAGGGAGAAATTGAGCCACAACAGGAACCGCCATTCGTCATTTGCACTTTGAACTTTGAACCCTGCACGTGCCACCTGCTTTGGAATGGCTGCTCAGCGATCACGTGAGGGGAAAACGCAAAATTGAAGAAGAGGAGTCACTTAAAATAACATTGTTTTTCGTTAAAATGTTATATATTTTTAAACAGTTTTAATAAGATCAATTAAATCTCAATACAAATTTAAAAACCTTTTTCTTTTTCAGAGTATATATAAATAATGGAAACGTATCATACTATTTTAATCAAGTACATGATGTGTTTAAATGAACAATTTAACTCTGGTTTCTTGTTTTTAGCATTATTTATTACTCTATTTTTAAATGTTTCCAGTTGTTAACTAAAACTCATCATTATAAAAGACATTCTTTTAGTCAGAAAATCAGCAAATATATATATATAGAAGATATGTATAACTACCGTATATACTCGCGTATAGGTTGATCTCGCGTATAAGTCGACCCCCCTACTTTTTTAAGGAAAATTGGGAAAAAATCGAAAACCCGCTTATAAGTCGAGACCGCACTTTCTGAAATGATCGGGAACCTTTTGCCGCGATTTTTAAATATAAATGTTTTGAAAAGAAGGAAATTGAAATGCACTGGAACATTATTGTGTTAAAAACAGCACGATTGTCATTCCTTTTCACCAAAAGGGTTCATTTTTGCGATCTCGATTTTTGTAAAACAGGACCGATTCGGGAACGTTTTACCGCGATTTTTAAATATATAAGCGTTTTAAAAAGAAGGAAAATGGAATGCAGTGAGCTTTCTTGTGTTAAAAATAACCCGATTGTTATTCTTTTTTACAAAAAGAGTTCATTTTTGCAATCGCGATTTTTGTAAAGGGTTCGATTTTACGATCGCGGTTTTTGTAAGGGTTCGATTTTGTAGCGACGATTTTTGCTATTTGTTGCTTTTATTTTGCATTATTATTATCAATAAATTTTGCGATGTAGCCGTATTACATTCTGTTTCAAAAGGATAAACACCATCAATCGGAAAATTCGCGAATTCGCAATTCCCGCACTTTTCACGACGTCGGTCGTTTATTGTAAATATTTATTCTTTATTTCACAATCAAACCATGCAAAAATACAGTAGAATGTATGAGTATTTACTTCCTTAGCGTCTGTTTAAAATAGTTGGACTGAATCTGAAAAATCTCCTCGTTTTTGAGTGTTTTTTTTCCAAAAGTTGTTCGGGAAAAATTTTCGGAAATTCTGTCCCGCTATAAGTCGACCCCCTAACTTTCAACTTCATTTTTTGGACTAAAGTTTTCGACTTATACGCGAGTATATACGGTATGCATTTTTGTTCTATATAAAATGTTAGTCAAGTATTATGAATAGAGTATGAAACTGGTTAATTAATTTTGACTTGATCTTATTAATGACTAAGCAAATTTGTAAATTTTGCGGTTCATGTAGAAATATATAACAGTTTGAGATGTTGTTTACAAAAAAAAAAAAAAAAAATCATAAGGGTCCCTATGGTTTGCAAAATCAGTTAGTAATGCTCTAAAACTGAACTTTTCCTTGTTTTAGGCTGTACTTAAAGTTTAAATTCTTTTCTGTCTCTTCTGTAAAATTTTGTGCTTTTGAGTTGTATCACCTTTCTTACGTGAGCGATATTCTGATACTTTTTTTCGTTATTCATAAAAATTTGAAACATAAAGTGAAGCACCGTTTATACGATTTTAAAGGGACTGTTTAAAGGAAACATACAAATAAATATACAACTTGTTGGTTTACATCAATATGTATGAACGCTTCTGGAACCCATTTAAAAACATATAAAACGTAAAACGTATAAACAGTGCTTCGTTAGTTGCAGTTTTAAAAAGTGGCGACTAACTTTAAAAAGTGGAGACTAATACAATTGAGTACACTGGCCACTGGCTACTAACCAAATTTCCCAGTTTTCAGCTATAGTACACTACAAACCATAACGTGGGGACCAGGGATTTGTTTGGCTTTTGCAATCGGGAATTTTTGAACTGTTTAAAGTTCTGACGTTTATATACATGAATACCTAACTTACTCGGCTAAAAAATATTGTGAAAATTGCCTTTATAAAGAAAATCAATCTTTATTGACGATCATAGTGAATGAATTACTTTGATATTTGTTTAATATATACACTTACCATTAGAAAAACATGTTACAAAATATTTAAAATATAGATGAAAAAAGTGTGAATATTTATGCAGTAAGAATTTTTTTTTTTTTCGTACAGGAACAAATTCAAGCCTGGAATTACAAGCCCATTCTGATATGGGCAGTGCCACATTTTCTCATTGGAGCTTCTACCATATTGTTAGAGACCTGAATTTCAATTTAATAAATTTATTTTTTATGTTGTTCATTATTAATTGAATGCTCAAAACGTCGAGACAAAATCAGATTGGTGACACAGGTTTTTGCAACATAAATGCTTTAATAACAAAAATTTGCTTACTATGATACAAAATTTACAAAATCATGTTTTCTAATTTCAGCAAAAACTGCTACTTTGACCAAGTTGGGAGATTATTTTGACTCTTGCTTGATTTTGTAGTCCTTCAGGGCAGCTTTAATGGCATCTTCAGCAAGCACTGCAAAAGTGTTCAAAATCAATAAATCAGAAAGAAACAGCTAAACTTAAAACGTTAATATTTTCAAATATACTTACAATTCTCCATTAACGAAATGATTATAATAAACATATTTCAGATGAACATTTAAATACAATACCAGTTTTCATGTTTCAATATTTTTTTTTTAATTAACGATGAGATCAATTAATAAAATATGATTCAGTAGAACACTGATTTAACGTTTTTCGCAGAAGAACATTATACAGGGGTCGATCAAAATACTATAAAATCATTTAAATAAAAGTTCATTCAAATGGTAAAAAAATTGCAACGTATTTATTATGCAAAAGTTCATTTCATACAGTCAAACCTTGTTAAAACAAACCCTAAAGGACCCTTTAAAACTGATGTATTAAGAGGAACAGGTTCGACCAAAAATTCGATTTTTCCTTTTTTATATCATTAAAAAGTTCAGATCTTTATCTTTCGAACCATACATCTCACTTGGTTATCAAGAAAACAAACTTCAGAAAACTTTTTGTTCTTTCAAAAGCATTCACTGTATTCATCATATGAATGAAATCTTTGAATGTGTTTTTCTTGAGTCATGAATTTTTTATGTTCATGTTCCTCTTTCTCAATATCTATCAAATTTACAGAGGCATTTTTTTAATGACACTTATATTCTATAGTTTTTTGTACTTTAACAATATGTTAATAAATATTTTTATAGAGTCAGAAACCATCAAAAATGCTAATTTAAAGGTGGCTTTGAGCAAAATATTAAATATACATTTTTATTTCTACTAAAAGGGAAGAGGCATGTTATTCTAACATGTACAAAAATTGTTTAGCCCTATCTTTGACCATTGCTGAGAAAAATCGTGAAGTTTATGCACATAACATGATGAAGATGGGGCTCACCTGGTCCCCTTAACAATAGTTTGTTTTATCCAACAAACAGTGGGAAGAGGATCGGAAATGTAATGTATTCAAGTAAACGAAGTTAGACTGTATTTGATAAAGCTTAAAATTTAACAGGTTTAAAAATTTGATTCACACATATTTTTTGCTTGGATCACAGAAACATCCTCTCAATCTTTTTAAGTTGTTTTTGCGAATCTTATTGGTTTAAAAGTCCTTTCATAGCTTCAACAAACGAAGGAGCCAGTATCGACTCCTGTACATTAAATTACACTGCCTGATAACTCTATTCTAGTCTAACACAAGAAAAAGTGAGAAATCATTTGAGTATTTTTTTGAGTTAAAGTGTTAAAAGTGGAAATGCAATCAAAAAATAATTATAACATATGAAAAGATAACACTAATAGCATTTGAAAAAATTTGTGACTGCTTGACGTTAAACTTTAAATACAGAAAATCGTTAAATATATGGGTGACATTAGACCAAGATACTGTATGAACATCGTAACATTTTTCCTTCTTCTTCCTTTTTTTTAAATAAGTTTTTTATTTTAGATATTTTGTTTTTGCCTAGGAATTTTATTTTAAAACTACTAATAAAAGCTTTCAATAAAGACTAAAAAAGCATTTTGTTAGGTCTTTATCTACATGTTCACTTTCTTTGTATATTTTGAAAATATTTCCTTTTGCAACACTGACACACATATTAATTTTACTTTTTTTGAAAATGTCTGCATATTATGCATTATTTAATCTTCTTTTACACTTCTGTACATTAGAGAAGATACCTACTTGAACAATGCAGTTTCACTGGAGGTAAACAGAGCTCTTTAGCAATATCTGAATTCCTGATTTTTAAAGCTTCATCCACCTATAAAAGAAACAAGAATAATTATAACTTTATTGCCACAGTTTTTCATTAACATTAATTAGTAATTTAAACAATTTAAAATAATACTTGAGGAAATAGGTAACATTTCAAAACTTGCTTATTGTAACACAATGTTCGAAATTAAGAGACAAGGATTTGTTGTTTAACAGTTACGACTGTTGATTAATATTTTAAATCTAAGACTATAAGTTATTTTTACTCTGCTTACCTCCTTTCTACATTTTTAGTATTAACCAAGGAAGCATTCTACTAAAGCAATACAAAGTTAACATTCTGATAAATGTTTCAATGACTCAATTGAATATTTTAAGTTGAAAAGCATTAAAATAACTCCAAAATTAAACTAGCAACATCATCTCCATGTAACAACAAGTTTTCAATTGTTACTGGTCCACTCTTGCATCCTGACATTAAATGATGAAAATTTAAAGAGAATAGACAAAAATATAATATCAAACAAGAATCAACATGATAAATGAAGTCAATTAGTAGTTTTCACCAGACATGTCTGAGCAACTGGGGAAGCAAAGGAAACAGCATGTATTTCTCCAGTAGAATAATGCCATAGTTGGGGCCAATCTAACGCGGCAGCGTCATAATACTATGATTAGGATCAGGGTGGTCTTCTCAATGCTGCCAGATTAGGTTAGCCCCTACTATGACCAGGGAATCTAACAAACAAAATCTAATTTCAATTATTGCTTTGTGCGTGGAAGGGGGGGGGGGAGAGGACCAAAATAATGATATATACGGGGCGTTTCAGTTAAAACTTTCAGAACTCCTAAGCTCAACAGCTTGAAGTCAAAAAAGAGGGAAAATTAGTTTAAAATGTAGATATATATATATTTTTAATATCACACAAAATTAGTCCTGCAAGATTTTTTCTTAATTTGCGCCACAAAATCGAAATTAAAATCGGTCGTTTCTTCAGTCGCCCACAACAATGCAGAAAAAAGTGCGTAAGGGGTTGTAACTTCAGATGAATTAGACTTGTGTATCTCAAGAAATGAATTCTTTAACTAATATTATGTGGTCTTTAGTGATTGTTTTTTATTTTTAAGATCAAAATAATTTTTACGATTTTTTGACTTGGATCTCTAACATTTTTTCTAAATTTTCTTAATTTTTACTTCCTACAGTGGAAAAATGTTTTTGGCAGCATGCTGAAATAGAGTACATAGTTGGCCGATAATTGCTCAACATCCTTGAAGTTTCAATCCTGCTGCATCCAAAAAATATTTCCATTATTTTGAAAGTTGGAAATATTTTCAACCTCTACTACTGTACATCAACTTATTTTAAGCTTTATTTAAAAACTAGCTGTGGGGCCCGGCGTTGCACGGGCTTTAAAGTAGTGATGAAAATTTAAATAAACTACTCGCCGTCAAGGCGGTATATAATGATATATAACCGCCAAGGCAGCTCGCCTTTAAAGTAGCGAGGAAAGTTTCAGCAAACTACTCGCCGCCAAGGCGACTCGCCTTTAAAGTAGTAAGGAAACTTAAAACAAATTACTCGCCGCCAAGGCGGCTCGCATTTAAAGGAGGGAGGAAAGTTTTAGCGAAACCGGTTTCAAAAAACTACTCCCCGCTAAAGCGGCTCGCTAAAAAACTTTCCCGCATAAAAAAGTCAATCACATTATTTGCACATGCTTCCTCAGGAATAAAAACAATGTCAAGTAGCACATATTTAACACTCTCCCTAATAAACAAATACAATTCCCTACCAAAAACATATATATTTCCAAACCGCTCTCTTCCTGTAACATTAATTGCAAAATTCCAAACAAAAAAGTTGTTTTAAAATTTAGATCGCAGCCAAAAAAAATCCCTGCTAAAAACATGAATTACAATTTAATTTGAAACACATTTTCAAAATGGTACCAGAAAAAAAAATATAAGTCATTAAGTAGGCAGGAATTCAAGTGAAACACGGACGATCGCATTATTTGCCTTGTTGAAACGCCGTAAAATGAAATGCTTTTAAGAAACGAAATGAAGAAAAGGACACCAACAATGAATTTAAAAGATGTCGCCATAGCAACGCAATAAAACGTTAATAGTTTGATCAGGAAAGAGGTTTTCGAGCTCAAAGTTCAAACGCTTGTAACTTTTTTTCTAGTGGAGATAAAAGCTTGGTTCTTCGACTGTAAGTCGAATCAATTCTGGGGTTAAAAATATCGCTCTATCCAATGACGTAAAAATCAAAACTGTGGAATAATTAGTTTATTTTTTATTGATGGTTTTAATGAACCAAGTATTGCAAGAAATCGGGTGAAGCCTTGAAAAAGGCAAGTTTAAAAATTGAATAACTCGTGCTGTGTTTAAGTTAAAGAATCGGAACAAACTGCATAGGACGGACAAAATTTTTCTGCTTCCAACGATATATAACATTAATATGTGCAAGTAATTTTTAACCCCAGTATTTCGCGATTTACGTGAAAGTTTGCCTTGAATTCGAATAAAAAAACGAATCGCTAATCGAATCTTTTCAAACTATAGCCTAAAGTCTTTCTGGATAAATGGACTATTCAACAAAAAAAGAATTTTTCAAATCGAACCAGTAGTTCCTGAGATTAGCGCGTTCAAACAAACAAACAAACAAACTCTACAGCTTTATATATTAGTAAAGATGAGTTTTTTTTTTTCTAAACTTGATGCAACAATTATTTTTAGATCGCGGAAAGAAAGAAAAAATATAAAAAGTGTAAATTTGCAGATTCCCTGAAGATTTTCATCCCTGGAAGAAGAGGGTGCAACCTAACATCTTGAAATCATATAGCACTGCAGAGTAGGAAATGTTTTTCTGAAATGGTGATGTATACAGAAGTACCGGACCTCCACCAGAGTTTCCTTTGGCCTCGTGTGTTAAAGAAAGGGTTCAACGTTTTCTCCACTGGCTACCATGTACACATCACATCTTTAGAACATGGAACTCTAAGAATGTCTGGGACTCTCCCAGCAAATCTGAAATTTCACCTTGTCGGGAAAGCATTTTTGCTCACGTGTTGCTGTATGATTTCGAGTCGTCAAGATGCACCCTACCCTTCTTAGGAGTTTTGAAATGATTAACTGCGACAACCTGTATAGAAATTTCTAAAACAAATATTTTGCTGCAAAGAAGACAAACATTCTAAATAAAGGTGCAAACTTTTTCTTGGCAGCTTTAAAACATTAGGATGCTTAAAATTTTTGAATAGAAAGAAAACAGGTGTAAAATTTTGATCGTCCGATGAACCAATTATATTTTCCAGCTCAGTGACTAAGATAAAGCAGAACTAATGAAATTTATCTAAAGAGATGTTTTATTATTTCAGTTAAAATACTAAGGTAAGTAAAAAGTGATTTTAAAACATTCAATTAATTTCAATGCTTAAAACCATTGATTCAAACAAATTGATTTAAACCATCAACAATCAGAAACAGTTTAATACAGTATACAACTGAACATCTGGCATGTGCGCACATCAGAAAGCGTTAACAAATTTTAAACATTTTACTGTAAAAATGAAACTTACAGATTTCCCTTTTACCCATTCAGTAGCAAGAGAACTGGAAGCAATTGCAGATCCACAGCCAAACGTTTTGAATTTTGCATCAATTATTTTTCCTTTCTCATCAACTTGAATCTGAAATATATAACAATCGGTCTGAATATAAAACAGAAGTATACATATGTAGTAAACAGTTCCGAATGACCACGCTTACATTTGTTAAACGACAAAATAAAAGTCATTGCATGAGTAAGAGTATCCAAAACTTCAATAAATCGTTTGACAATTTTAAGGTTTAACAACATTTATACATGAAATTTGTTACAAGCAAAAGTGCAAAGGAGGTCTGTACAACATAATTAGTACAAAAAACAATCAATATTCAAATTATTATTTATTATATTTTTTTTTTACAAATAAAGATTACACTAGCAATTATATCTTCTATGACACAAGATACACTAAATGAGATAACACTAAAGCTTAAAAAATAATACATCAAATACTTTTTGATCTTGAATACCATAACCAGTGTTAGAAATAAGTTTCAGGGTTTTTATTTTATGTTTTAGAGATATTAAAAAAAGAATGAAATCAAGGACGATATTCAAGCTTTATGATAATGAACAGTACAGATGCACTCTTAATTCGTACATTATACATATATACAGTGCGTCGCAAAAGTTTAAGCACTATGCAAATTTTTGAATAAAAAGAAATCTTTTCAGCAGAATGCTTTCATATTTATACTGTAAGTAGCTACTATGATCCTAATTAAGTGTTTGAAGTTTTGAAAAATTTAACCGCAATGAAAATCAGAAAATACAAAAGATATTTTTTTGGCTGTCGCAAAAGTTTATGCACAGATCAGATTTTATGCAAATATCTTTTGAAACGTGATGCGTGAAGAACCAGTGCGGTTCTTTTGAATGAGTTATATAGTGTAGCAATGGCTTAAAGTGTTATCAAGATGCCGAAGTCACTACAGTTCTCGTCTGAAGAAGTTGTGAAACTCTGGAAGCTGAAAGCAGAAGGTAACTCTGTTATGCAAATTTCAGTGATTTTAAATCGATCTAAACGTGGTATTTATAATGTTCTGAAACATGGAAATCAATTTAAACCTGTGTTTCGCTCAGGAAGACCGAGAAAAACTACCTCTCGTGAAGATAGAAGAATTGAAAAACTGGCCTTAACTGAAAATGTGTCACTCAATCAAATAAAAACTAGACTTTTAACAAAATTATCACGTGATACCATAAGCAGACGAATAAAAGAATTAGGATTTATCAAAAAAACAAAAGTTAGCTCGCAAACCTTTTCTGAAAAAGTGTCACAAGCAAGCAAGACTGCAGTGGGCTAACATCATATACATAATAGTGACAAATGGATTTTTGTTGTGTTCTCTGATGAAAAAAAAATGGAATTTAAACGGTCCAGATGGGTTCTCATACTACTGCCGTGACTTGAGGAAAAATCCGAAGTGCGTATTCAGTAGGCAACATGGTGGTGGCTCAGTCATGGTATGGGGCGCTTTTTGCTTCAACGGACAAACTTCTCTTAGCTTTCTAAAGGGTAGACAAAATTCAGAAAGGTATCAAGATACCCTGAGAAAGCATTTGTTACCATTTGGTGAAGTCCTAGGTGGTCATGATTGGATTTTTCAGCAAGACAACGCTTCAATACACAATTCCCGTAGTACGAAAGAATCCCTTGCTTGTCAAAATATTAGTGTAATGAACTGGCCAGCACTCAGCCCGGATCTAAATCCCATAGAAAACATCTGGGGAATTCTCGCACGTGACGTATACCCGAATGGGAAGCAGTATTGCTCTGTTCAAGAGCTTAAATCTGCAATCGAGGAAGACTGGTACAGACTAACTCCCGAAACCTTCCATAATCTCGTTCTATCGATGAAAAATCGCATATTCGAACTCATCGGATGCAACGGTAATACCATAGACTACTAAAAGACTTTTATGCTTTCTAAAAAATATATATTCCGTTTTTGTGCTTAAACTTTTGCGACAGCAAAATTTTGATTTTATCATGTAATCGTATTTTAATTTCTATGAATCGTTTCTTAATTCGAAACATGGATTTGTAAGCTGTTTGTTTAATTACAGTAAAAATTTCAAAGCTTTTTGATGTATACTTTTCGTCTTATCAAAAGATTTCGGTTGTGCTTAAACTTTTGCGACGCACTGTACACACATTATATATATATACATATACTATATATATACTTATGCCACTCTTCCAGCAAATTGAAAAATAGGGCCTTTATATGGTCTTTTTCTGGCACATATATAGTAGGGTAGGGCAAAAAAAACTTTATTTTATTTCGATGATGGGTATTGCGGAAAAGGTACCATTGGGGAAGCAAAGTGCACACAAAAAATTGGAAAATTTTTGGTTAATTTCTTGATCTGCCGCAATTGAGTTTAATTTAGGGAAAAAATGCAATTTTTTGAGATTTTCAGCAAATTATTAAAAAAACTTTTATTTTTTTAGTTTCGACAATTGGTAAGGCGAAAAAAGTGCCATTAGAGGCATAAAATTTACTCAAAAATTTGAGGGCTGTGGTAATTTCTTCCTCTTCCACAAATGCATAAAAGTTTTGGAAATTTTCTGTTTTTTCTCACATTTTTAATTAATTTTTTCGAAATGTTAAAATGCTGTTTTCCCCACATTTATCTAAAATAATTGTATTGTTTGTCACATATGATGCACTTTTAGATGTTTGGTGCTAATAAATTAGCTACTTACTGTTTATAAATTTCAAAATTTGAAATATGCTATTAGAAAATTGCTAGCTTTGCTAGCTCTGCTAGCTTTGTGTTCAAAACTAAAAGAAAAACAGCCAAGAACTTACCGCAGAGAGGGTGAATTTACAGAAAATTTCTTTTCCAATTCCCAACAGCGTAATTTATCTACACTGTTTTAAGCAACAAAAATACTTTTAGAGTTGAATTTTTGTATTTCAGTATCTTTACTCCTATTATAAATTTGCTATAACAAAAGGATTAATGAAGAGTCTGTTATGTCCATTTTTGGCCTCTGCCACCATTTTAATAGTATTTTAATTCCTAGCTAACGTAAGAACATCTAAAGGAGACTATAGATTTAAAATAGTTTGGGATACTAAGTTTAGTTTATGTGACAAAAGACGCTTCGTTATCGGAGGTTTACTAATATTGGTCGATAACCCAATCAAATAGATCTTAGCTATCCCTAGCTCTAAATTTTAATTTCTGAATCTTATATTCTTGAATTTGTTTGTTCTTATTATTATTGTTGCTTTTTTAATTGCTAGTTTTTCCCAATTAATTTTCATAACAATGCTTTGATATCTTGGTCTTCTTCTGTTACCATTCCTGAGGTTGCATTGTTGGGAATTCTCAGGATGGACTTGTTATTGATTTGTCTAAAAGCAAAATCCCTTTGCACTGCTGAGCGTTTCATTAGGCGACTCATATGGGCAAACCATATTACTAGCAGTGCAAGATATCTTAAGGCTTCCATAGGTTTTAAGGCAATGGAGTGCAAGCAAAGAGTTCTGTAGGCATTTGTGAGCAACTTAGACTACGTAATAGGATCTGTTTTGCAGTATTGAAGCTCTGGAGAGCACAGTCCAGTTAAAACAGTTGCACATAGTATGTACTTTTGGATCCATGCTCAATTTTTCAGTATTGTTTATTCCTTTTGCCCATGTAAAGTGACAGGAGTAGCCTAGAATGGTTGCATATAAGTTGGTCTTCGCATCCTATCAGCTAAAGGCAGATTCAGGGGGTGGTCAAAGAGGCAGTTGACCCCTCTGTGATGATGAGAAACAAATTTTATCAATTGCGCAACCATTATTAATCTTGCTTTCAATGGAGCAAACATTTTATGCATGCATTATGAGTGAAAAATGTTAAACTTTATTTTTTTGGAGAATTCTTTAATTCCAATATTCATTGCTTGCAGACTATTTATAATTTGCATATTTATAGTTTTTGTGATAGTTAATTTTTATCAAAAAAATGTTAATTTAATAGAATATTATAAAAATATTACTGTGCAATGTTGTAGGATATTTTGAAGAAGGTTTAAGATTACATGCTTTGTTTTCCTCAACTGATATTTTATGAGGTATAACACTGGAAACTGTAGTGTGAACCTTTACAAAAATGTTTGAATCGCCCCTGCTATCAGCTTAGGTCCAGTAGTTTATCTAATTATAAGGTGTCAGATTGGCAGCTCAATCATATGAAAAACGCTCATTAAATTCTGCAATTCTTTCTGCGTTTATATTTATTTTTCAACACCAGCAACAACAATTATTTTTTCACTGTTATAACGTTAACCCAACTGTTATTAGTTGAAGAATAACAACTTTGTTCTTATTTCGAAATATTTACAAGTGATTAGGAGCAAGCTCTGGGTTGTTCTGGATGGCTTTTAAGATAAGCCAAACAGAGAACTGCAATAATTTTTAATGGCATATTTCAAATTTAAAAATTTATAAGCAATAAGTAGTTAATTTATTGGCACCAAAAATCAAAAATGCATCATATGTGACAAACAATGCAATTATTTAAGATAAAAGATTGATATGTGGGGAAATTAGCATTTTAATGTTTCGATAAAATTTATTAAAAACGTGGGATAAAACAGGAAATTGCCAAAACTTCTATGCATTTTAGGAAGATGAAGAAATTATACGATAGAGCTCAAATTTTTTGAGTGAATTTTATGCTCCTAATGGCACCTTTTCTGCCTTACCAATTTTTACCTAAAAAAATAAAAGTTTTTTAAAAATTTGTTAAAAATCTCAAGAAATTGTATTTTTTTCAAAATTCAACACAATTACAACAGATTAAGAAATTAACCAAAAAATTTCAAATTTTTTGTGTGCACTTTGCTCCCCCAGTGGCATCTTTTCCGCAACACCCATCATCAAAAAAAAAAAAAAAAAAAAAGCCATATTTGGCCCACCCTAATATATAGGGTCACTTCATGGCAGTGGCATTGAAAGAAATCTTTCATGATTGAAAAAGTTTCACACCAGGGGTTAATCCAGGATATGTGACCAAGGTCTTGTTTTTGGAATTTTGTGAAAACTAATTCGTAATTTAGTGAAAAATAGTTACGGCAAGAAATATTCCGATTGTTCTTTAAGCTTGGATTTCTGTGAAGAGTCTGTTTTCGAGTGTGGAATTCTTGTGAAAGGTACATTTTTGAGTGACTGAATTTTGTGAAGGATCCCTTTTGAGTAACTGAATTTTGTGAAGGGTCCTTTAACGGACTAAATTTATCTCTAGATTGACCCATGCACACAAACAGAGGATTTTTGTCTCCAACTCGAGTACTTTCGTATTCCATGCTGATGAGAGCAGAATAAGCTCGATACAGCGGTCAATGGATCGAAATAGTCGAGTTGGCGGTGTATTGCATATGTATACATTCTTTAAGTTCTCCGTGGGGGTGGGGGGCGGGATTAATTTATAACTCTTCACCTCATTCCAACTTCACTACACACATCACCGATTCAACTACTAAAATATAGTAACATAGTTTTGAAAATAAAGATCAGGTGTGGGGACAACTTGAGCTTTGACCCCAAATTGTTGCTTTAGGACTATTCACATTTCAATCCGATTTTTTTTATGCAAAACTGGTTTTCAGAATCTGTGCCATCACAGCACCGCGAATTATCAGCTCCAATCAGTTCTAATATGCTCAATGTTGTTGACGCCGACAACCATCGGATTTTTTGCAACAATTGCTTTGACTCTCACTTTTTATACATCTCATTTATCTGAACAAACATCTTCTGCACTTTACAATTTAAATAGTGTAAATTCAATTAAAACAAAAATCAATTTAAGAATACTAAGCCAACCTAGAAGTTGAAGATTTCAACAATCCTTTTCAAAAGTCTCAGATATAATCAAATCCTAGAAAAAACTGCATTGATTCCTTTGCAAAAATTGAAGTTACAATTACATAACTACCCCCTCCCCCCTTCCTGCTTGGCCATGGACGTCAAAACATAATAATAAAACTTTTTTGAATAAAAACATATTTTAAACACCACATCTAATTTTCAGAAAAGAAGCTCAAATTAAGAGAAAATTTAAGAATGTACAAAAATTAAAGGGGCTATAATTTATGTTGTAAATACATAATTTATGCTCAGAAAAATGTATGATTAATTAGAAGAAATCGTCAATTGCAATTCTAGACAGGTACCTGCAACTTCATGACATCTCCACAAGCAGGAGCACCGACCAGACCAGTTCCTACATGCTTGTCATTTTTGTCCAAGGAGCCAACGTTTCGAGGATTTTCGTAATGATCAATCACCTAGGATTACAGTTTTTTCAAAAAAAAATTAACATTGTGCAAAAAATTCGACAGTAAAAATTTACCTTAAAAAACATTCATAGCAAAACAGACAATTTATAGCACAAAAGGAAAAACAGCGAAAAAAGGAATAAAACACTTTTTATACAAAGTACCAAAACAATTGCACATTAAAATATGAAACACTGATGCCGACAGTTTAAGAGACTGAAACACAAATGCGTATATTCCTGGAATGCGAATTTCTAAGAGATTCTACTGCGTTTAATAGCACAAAAATGTTAAATGAAGCATTATATACCTTCTGATGATACAAAACTGTGCTGTTGATAAAAGGTAATGCATTATTTTGCCGTGAAAAAGGACTCAAACTTCTTGAAATTTTACGAATAAACGCCATGTTTGTGTATGTTTTGCAATATTTGAACTGCTATTGCCAAATACATTAAATAACTTTTATTGAATAATTATGCAAAATAAATAGGAAATAATAAAATAAATGAAAAAAATCACATGAATGAAAGATATATGTCCAAGGAAAACATGTTGTACTCATTAAACTAGGGCAATACATGAATTAGTTTTATGTATTGAAATATTTATTAATAAGTCTTTTAACTTTGGCAACAAGATTTTAATACATATGTCTGCAAAATGTAAACATTGAAGCGCGACTGCAGTTTAAAACAACTGCTTGAACGTCATAAAACCATCAATATTAAGAATTATGGAGTCAGACACTCATACAAATTTATCCTGGCGGAGATTACATTTGAGTAAAGCTAAATTGAAGGCTTCCAGCAGAACTTCTGCGTTGCTAGCAGGTTTCGCCATGGTATGATCGAAAAATTGTTTTTGCTATAAATGAATTTCTCTGACTCCATGCGCATATGAGTTCCCTACTTTGTAGTGCGTTGTCTTTTGAACTGTTCTTTTATTAGGATTAAATTGTGTTTATCTCATTGATTTCGCTGTTACGTTTTTTATGCATACATATTTTCTCTAATATTACTTCTCTAATAACTCATAAGGGGTATGAATCTCCATATATTATTTCTCTAAGCCGAATCCTATACCCGGTCGAAACTCGCTCATTTCTTTATCGAATTGCATGAAAATTTATGATTTTGAAGCTTATCCCTCGGGCTATTGACGAAAATTAGACCCACCCTCTAAAAAGTGTCGGTTCGTTTTTTATTCGAACTTCAATTTTTGGGCACAAAATTGACTCTATCTAGCGAAATAATTGTCGTATCGTCTCCATTTTGATTTCATTCGAATGATTAAAAAAAATGCGTTCTTTAGAACGTTTCTCCGCTAGCGCCGCGTAACGAGAATCTCGAAAATCCACGTTTAAGCGACTTATAAGCGATTGAAGTTTGAAAAAGTTAAATTTTTTGCTCAACTGTCAAAATCGTTACATTGTTGCTCAAATCAATTTTAAATGCGACATTTCAAGCCAAGGCTTAGCTCGGTAAACCTTAATTGTAACTTTTATTGTTTCAAAATACTATGGTAGTTTTGCGATAACGTTAGTATTTAGTTTAGTAATAGCCTTGGGTATTTGATTTTAATATAGGGTATCACTTTTGTAGTAGTTGTAAAAGTGAACGTGTCTTTGATCTCTTTGAAAAGTTGTCAGAACGACGGCAGTAGATGGCGATGTTGTGCAAATGAAGCCAATAAAAATTGTCGTATTAAATTTTAAGTTTAGAGTTTTTTTTTTTTTTTGCGGAATTCCGCACGGGTCACCTAGTAGTATTAAATATCTGTAATTTACTGACATCAGGGGTGATTGTGTTCCGGTATTTTACCGGATTTCCGGTATTTTCATGATCGATTCTGGTATTTTCATCTTCGAAAATACCGGAAATAAAATATTTCTTCCCACCTTCTGATTTTTCTTTTTCGAATTTTCGATGATTATATACCGATAATTATTATAATATTCATCAAATAGAAATGTTAAGATGAAAATTCTAATTGTTTTGTTTTACCTTAATAAATTATTTTATTTGCATCTGATATGAGAATCAAATTTTTCTCACTTTTGACACTTATTACTCTTAGTTAGGAGACAAATGCAACTTTCATTACTTTATAAATGCTTTCGCACAACAAACAGTAATTCTGTTAGACTTTTGCTTTCTCCTTAAAATATTTTCTGGAGATAATTGGAATAATCACCAGCACAAAGTAACTTTATTACTCATTTACAATTTAATTAAATGCATACGTGCAATATTTTGACTAAAAACTATTTGATGAATATATGAAATGTGTTAGTTTATGAGAGGAATATAAAATTAGGTGTGCTTAAGTAATAGGGGCCTTGGTTTTTAAAAAAACACTACCCCCCCCCCCCCCACACTTTTTCTTTAAAACTTTCATGTATTTTTTTATGAACTCACAATCACCCCTGTGACCTATATTGTTAACATCATAAGAAAGTATTTGGACAGCAGTCAACTACTGATTCAAATATTTCTTTGTATTCTGGGTTTTTAGATTTAACTTCAATTAAATTAAGGACATCATATGTTTTCTGAATACTATGAATGTGACATGCAGATTTCCAAAATTTGATCGCGTGAAAAGAATTTAATATGCTTCAATTTTTTACTTACTTTTGGATGACTCTTTTTTAAAGGTGAAACATTTAAGTTAAAAGTAAAAAAATATTGTGGTGGAAATTTTTATTAAATATAATCTCAGGTAGAAAAGATAAGTTTCATTCAAGACTTTTTTACATTTCTTTCGTAATTATTTTTTTTTTAATTAATTTATTTATTTGTTTATTTATTTATATATCTTTTTGATAATTGTATTTAAAAAATACACTTTTCAGAAAAATAATTAACTGTTGCCAATTGTAATAAATTTGAAGTGGAATATTGTTTTATGAATAATTTAAAAATTAAATAACTTTGAAATTACTCGTAACTGTTTTAACTGTACTAGTCGGTCCTTTGAGCTCTTTCCAATGAATTAATACCTTTCTTAAAATAAGAGGACTGGAGCTGAACAGCATACTCCAATTGTGGCCTTACCGAACTTATATATGCAGGAAGAAGAACCTCTCAATTTACTTGAAATAGATCTATTGATACATTTGAGTATCCTATTAGCTTTGTTACTAGCTATGCTGCTCTGTTGACAAAACTTGAAATCCTGCTTTATTTCATTCGCAGATCAGTAACATTTTCTGCCTGACTAATGACTAAACCTTGTAAATAATAGCTTGTATGCTTATTTCCATGACCTAAATGCAGTATTTGACATTTCCCAGCATTTACTGCCTCAACCAACCTGTCCGCCGACTTAGAAATATGATCCAAATCTTCTTGCAACTGATTTACTTGTTCATCATTTTCTACAATATTCATGACTATGATATCATAAGCAAAGCAGTTAATATTTTCAGAAATATTTTCATGAATGTCATTCATGAAAATAATGAACAAAAGGGGCTCTAAAACTGATCCTTGAGGAACCCCACTAAAAACTCACTCCAGTTAAAATAATTTCCCCTACAACTACTCTTTATTTCCTTTCAGCCAGTCAATTGCTAACCCATGTTAAAATATTCCCTCCTATATTAGTTAATTTACTGAAAAGAGCAACGTACGGTACCTTATCGAAAGCTTTATGAAAATCAATGTTGAAAATGTCTGCACTCTTTTTGTTATCTAAAGCTATGGTAACCTTATCGTAGAAATGTAATTAAGTAATATGGTTTAATAGAGTCATTCAAAATATTTCAGAGTGAATGACAATGAAAATCGCTACTGTAACAGCAAATAAGGCAGCATTTGGTTTTTTAGGCAGCGGTCAGTAACTGCTATAGATCATTCTGTAAGTTACTAGTGAACACGAGAAAAATCCCATTCAAAAACGAATGTTCCTTTTCTGCTTTTTATATTTGATTCAGGCGGTTGTTTACATAGAGGGAAAGATTTTAAAATTGCAAAAGTTACAAGGGGTTGTCCTTCAGTATGAATTATAATTTCTAGTCCTGTTCAAAATGACATCAAATGTTGCCAAGCTTGGCACGGCCTAGTAATTTTTCACCAAATGTGGTGCAAGGTAGGAAAAACAACTTACATGTAAGGTTACAACAAAACAGTAATAATTTTAAGCAAAGATTAATGCGATTAACAGCAAATTTAACAAATTAATAATAAAGCAGTATGAAAATAATTACTATTTACAAAATTTGTAACAATATTTCTACTTGCCTGATCATTTTGTGCGCATCACAGAAAACTAGTATCTTTCCCAGGTTGCCATGGTTGAAGTACAACTGAGCCAGGAAGTCCCTGAAGCCCTGCTCATCACATTTTGCGTCTGTACCACGCTGTTAGTCGCAGTCCACATGCTCGCACTACTCATATCCACATGCATCCTGCCACACATAGAGGCCGTCACCAGCGCCCCCTGCTCCATATCTGAGTCCCCACACGAGAAGCTCCACTACTACATAGAGACGGCCTGGGCCTTCTCCACAGTATTCGGAATCCTGCTGTTTCTGCTTGAGATCGCGATCCTGTGCTGGGTCAAGTTCTTTGAGTTCAGCTTCACCGCCGCCTGGGCCACCACTGTGGTGCTATTCCCGGTGGTGCTGCTGCTTCTGGCTTTCGCAGTTCATTTTTACAGGACTCTGGTGGCGCATAAATTCGAGCTGTCCAAGCACGGGTTGAGAGAATTGGAATGCTTAGCTAACCGTCTGCAAGGAGACGGGGCAGACCGCTGTTCCGAGCATTCTGTTTTGACTGTGTGACTTGCATGTGTTCTTTTTTACTTGAGGGCTGTCCTCAAATGATGTCTCGCTTTAGGGGGGGGGAGGCAGAGGGGCTCGTCACAATTTGAGACAAGGGGGGGGAGGGGGACAACTAGTGTGACATCACACATCATATTAAATAGAAACTGTAGCTGGCAAACCTCACCTGACAGTGTTGTAATGCTGTAAATAGGATCTGCGTGCCCTTCATAATGCTGCCAGGTTAGGTTTGCCCCAACTACAAAAGCAATTTATTGCCAAATTCAGCGACTGAATTAGATCGGCTATATATTACCAATTTGGGTGCCAACACGGGGGATAATTGATGATTATCGCCAAATTTGGTGACTTAATCTGGTACATATCGCCAAATTGGGTGTGAATTCGGATGACAATTGGCGATTTTCATGGTATTTTTATCAATTTATACCTATTGCTAGTACGATTTGGAGGAGTGAGATAGGCCGGAATTGCTTTCTCCAGATGTCCTGTATCCAACGCTATCAGTATTGGCCTGGGAGGCATTGACAGTCCAAGAGCAGATAAAGTTACAGACCCGCGCACACAGACAGACACGCACATATTTTAATCTTGTAGATATGTTTAGGGAAAAAGCGTAACCTACAACAAGATAGGGGATGGGAAAAGGTGAAGTATGACAAAACGGGAATGTCAAAGTATTGAAAAAAAAGTGACATCATTTCTGGACAGCTCTTAGAGAAAATATTTTTAACCATAGATTCTCCAGTTCCGGTGCTGTTTTGAAATCGAAAAGCAAAGGATCAAACTAACATTACTGACTATGATGAATGTATTAAATTAGGATCAATATGAACTGCTGTGAAATATTTTATATCTGAATTTTAAATTTTAAAAATTTTTGGAAACCACTCTTTGACTTTCACTCATAGAACATAAAAAGAATGTTCCTGTTTTTTTAGTAAGGAAGACATAATGCATACTTTAAATTCAATGCCTTTCCGAATATGCTTTCTGAACTCTCGATAGTGAACTATAATCAACATCAAATAGGGAAATGTGGGGCAAAGTGAAATAGTTGAGGTAGCTCATTTGTCTCAAAACGAACAAATTGGAAATTCGTTTTAAAAAATACAGTACATGAATAAAGAACAATATATTTTATACACAAAGAAGCATAGGGGGAAAAAAATTGTAGTGCATTTGCACCTTCAAAAAAAAGAAAAGAAAGAAAATGTTTCACTTTTATTAGGACGGAAGTGAAAAAAAAATCGAATGAAATATTTTTTATTTAATTATTGAAAGCATTTTTGCTCAAATTAATCGGTAAATAAAAGAATGAATGCAAAAATGATTAGATAACGAATCAATAAAAGAACAAATAAATAAATAAGTTAATGAATGTGAGAAAAACGAGTGAGTAAAATAGTGAATAAAAAGAAAATAAGTAACTACTAACTTCATTTTTCAATGAGCTCCCAAAAAGAGAAATTTACGCTTTAAAAATTGTGTTGTCTTTTCTTTTTTTTTTTTTTTTTTTTGAAAGGGGAGTTGCCGCTCCTTTGCCCGCTCCCCTAAACGCCCGTGGGCCAAAATACCTCTAAGAATGAAAAATGAATGTTAACATTTAATACTTATGAAACTAAAACAATAGAGTGTATGTTCTTTTAGTTTTTGCGTCAAAAATATGTTTCTAAATATTTTTTCAATTAGTATCAAGTGAAAAACAACTGTACTGATGAATCCTCTCTAAATCTCCGTTCTAATTCTGATGAATGCCCATAATGACGCTATTATACATTTTTCACGAACTTTTCAATTTACCTTTTGTGTGAAATAGCATTTTATCTGTGAACTGAAACTCGAAGTGCATTTTATTTCTCATTTTGACTTGTTGTCAAAAGAACCAATGACAGGTTGAACGAAAATATTTTCCCCATGCGGTTGTGTAATAATTGTTCGAAACATTGTAGAAAAGGTTTTAATGTGTTCAAACCCATAAAAGTGGTTAACATATGCGTTTATTTGGTGTAGTTGGCTGCATTTACTTTAGATAATTTGACTTTTATTTTCATTGGTATCTTTCTAGTGTTGCAGTTTACACGAAAAAAAAAAGAGTTCAATGGCGGATCCAGAAATATTTCAAGGAAGGGGTGATTGATTTTTATTGCTTACCTTTTACTACATTTCTTGGTTAAGAAAGGTCGACCACAAGTATTTTGGACTTGAATTTCGAAACGTTTTCGGAGGGGAGCGCGCAACCTCCTTCTCCGTAACATCAAAAATAGTCTTGAAAAAAAAAAATTTTCTTTTTCGTTTTGAACTTCAATGTCGAAAATTTACTGAAGGAGAGTCCCTCAAGGAGAGGGGTGATCGCCCCCATTGCCCTCCTTTTTATCCGTCCCTGAAAGAGTTACAATGCATGTGGTACTGCCCTGGACAGGTGAATGGCAGTGTCTGCAAAATTTTTTTCATCTATCTTTAGTTTCGTTATACAAACACTATTTTTTCCGTTGAAAATATTTTTTTTCACAAACGGCCTTAAGTTCAAAATGCAGTACATTACTGATGTTTGTGAGAAATCAAAAGCGCATGCCTTTAAACATCTCTAAAACTCTTCTTTTTTTTTCCCCCTTTTTTGGTGCTGTGGTTGAACTTCCCGTCCCAGAATAATACGTTATGTATGATACATAACTCACATTTTGTAATTTCATTTACGACTGATTGACTGTCAATGCGTGCCTTAGCATTGACCTTCCTGCGACCGAATAACAAGTTATGTACCGAATAACAAGTAGTACATAACTCACATTATGTAGTTTCATTTCCAACGACGAGTGCCTTAACGTTATAAAGTGTAAAACTCCAAATTTTGCACACGTGCCTTGTTTTAAACTGTTCTACTGTTGTTCAAGTTCTTGTAATAAAATATGAACAGGCGTTGTTTTGTAGAGTATTTTCGACAACCGATGGTAAAAAGTGAACTATATTTTGCAAAATTTTATTGCCAAAGATTTGTTATGAATATTGTGTACTGTAATAAATTGTTTTCTTTTACGTGTTTGTGTTTTATTTACATTTTACTGATTTGTTATTAGAAACTTCACAAATTACGAATCGCTACTGAAAGTTTAACACAGATATATTTTGGCCAAAATATATATATATACTAGCTGCGTAGCCCGGCGTTGCACGGGCTGTAATGTAGTGAAGGCAGTTTGAGAAAACTACTCGCCACCAAGGCGGCTCGCCTTTAAAGAAATGAGGAAAGTTTAAACAGTTTACTCGCCGTCAAGGCGGCTCGCCTTTACAGTAGCGAGGAAAGTTTCAATTCACTACTCGCCGCCAAGGCGGCTCGCCTTTAAAGTACCAAGGAAAAGTTTAATAAACTACTCCCCGCTAAAGCGGCTCGCTAAAAAGCTTTCCTGCATCAAAGAATCAATCGAATTATTTGCACATGCTTCCTCAAAAATAAAGACGATGTCAAGTAGCGCATACTTAGCACTCTCCCTAAATTACAAATAAAATTCCTTTCCAAAAACAATTATTTCCAAACCGCTCTCTTCCGGTAAAATTAATTGCAAAATTCTAAACGAAAAAGTTCTTTTAATATTTGGATCGAAGCCAGAAAAAGTCCCTTCTAAAAACAGCAATTGCAATTTTATTTAAAAACACATTTTCAAAATGGTACCTGAGAAAAAATGTGTCATTAATAATTAGAATAAAAACAATTGTTAGAACTTTGTTATAACACGTATTCAAAATGACTATGAAAAAAATAACACTCTTTCATTTTAAAAAGTGCAACTTAATTAACGTTTTAATTCAAAATCGCAACGGAAAGAAATAAATATCTTGGAATTTTAAATAGTTCAATAATTTAATTAACGTTTTAATTCAAAATGGCAACGGTAAGAAAAAATGTCTTGGAAGTTTAATCATTAATTAGGCTTAATCGCTTTAAATTTGACTACTTATTAATTAAACATTCGCTTTAAATTTGACTACTTATGGATCGCAGCCAGAAAAAGTCCCTTCTAAAAACAGCAATTGCAATTTTATTTAAAAACACATTTTCAAAATGGTACCTGAGAAAAAATATGTCATTAATAATTAGAATAAAAACAATTGTTAGAACTTTGTTATAACACGTATTTAAAATGACAATGGAAAAAAATAACACTCTTTCATTTTAAAAAGTTCAATTTAATTAACGTTTTAATTTAGGGCCGAATAGCCGAATTCAAGTGAAACACCATTGCAGTCGCTTCGAGGCGATCGCATATTGCAACCGCTACTGTAAGTCGAATTCAAGTGAATTCGTTTCACTTGAATCCAAATTTTGGAATTTGCGATTGCATTGGTGAGTTGCGATCGTCCGTGTTTCACTTGAATTCCTGCCTTAAAATCGCAACGGAAATAAATAAATATCTTGGAATTTTAAATAGTTCAATAATTTAATTAACGTTTTAATTCAAAATGGCAACGGTAAGAAAAAATGTCTTGGAAGTTTAATCATTTATTAGGCTTAATCGCTTTAAATTTGACTACTTATTAATTGATATCTTCGCTAATTAAAATCGTATAATTATATAGATTGAAACTAATGAAGCCTGAAAAATTACCTATCTATCGGTACCTGGTTCGACTTTCAGTTCATGGCGTTCAGGAGAAAGAAGCGTGACATAGAAAGATAGTTAGAAAGAAAGATAGTTAGAAAGATACTCAGTTTTTAATATAAGTAGACTAGCTGCCAGGGCAGCTAGATTAGCTTCCTGCGGCATGTTGATGCATAACGTCCCCCCTCTCTAAACTTTTACCCTCATTCTGAAGTTTTTATTTGATATAATTTAATGTTCATTCGATTTCAAGACGTACCACGAACGTGGCCCGGCGTTACACGGGCACTTCGTGCCCTGAAAGTAGTGAGGAAAATGTCAAGAAACTACTCCCCGCCAAGGCGGCTCGCTAACAGGCGCTTCACGCCTTTACTTTTTTCCTGTATAAAAAAAATCATTCGAATTATTGAGATGCTTCGCGCCTTCAAGATGGTGAGGAAAGTTTCAGTAAGTTCAGCTCAGGCGCGGATCCAGAGTGGGGTCATGGGGATCATGACCCCCCCCCCCCCCTTAACAGACCAAATATAGCAAAAAATTGCATTTTTGGGACTTATTTTACGAAAAAACTGCCAAACCACCCCATTTTTGCACAAAAATTGCACTTTGACCCCCCCTTTCCGAAAATGACCCCCTCCTTAACCAGAAGCTGGATCCGCCCTTGGTTCAGCTCGCTCAAAGGAGAAAAAGCAGACATTGATACTCAGTTTTTAATATAAGTAGATGGAACTTCAACAAATAAATGTTTCAAAATATTACAAGTAGCTAGCGATAAAAATACTATGTAAGTGGCCCGCTTATGAGTTTCGTGTTTGATTTAGTTAAGCCTTCATTCAAAATTCTCATTTTCATTTTTATTATTGTTTCATGGCATGGCAACCACGTTTTGCAATGCAAGAATGGATTTCATATTTAATCATTTATTAGGCTTAATCGCTTTAAACTTGACTACTTATTAATTGATATCTTCGCTAATTAAAATCGTATAATTATATAGATTGAAACTAATGAAGCTTGAAAAATTACCTATCTATCGGTACCTGGTTCGACTTTCAGTTCATTGGCGTTCAGGAGAAAGAAGCGTGACATAGAAAGATAGTTAGAAAGAAAGATAGTTAGAAAGATACTCAGTTTTTAATATAAGTAGATATTCTGTTGCATTAAATGTTAATAAAGAAGTTCAACCTATCCAGGCAATATGGCATCCCAAATCTTCATAATAATTTCTAATTAACAGCAACAACAATTTGAGTATCGTGAATGGTAAATACTGGTACATAGGGTATTCCGACCAGTGAGTGACCACCACCCAGTGAATGACCACTTCGCAGTATTTCTTAAAAAATAAGGTTCTAAATTATTTTTTTTTTAGATTAATTGGCTTCAATAACTTTCTTCCTTCAAATTCTGAGCTATCTGATACCTGATTGATTATTTTGGTCATGTATTTTTCTAGTAAAAAATTATAGAATGTTTACAGCCGTGCGCCATTTCTTTTTCTGCTCCAAAATAATAAGGATGGTTTTGTGTATACAACTACTTTGATTCGTATTAATTGTATTTATAAATTATTTTTTTTTAATTATACAAAAGAATCATTTAGTATGTATATTCAGGCTATGATTTTATTTGTTTCAATCTTTATAGAATGTGTAGATTTTAGATTTATGGGGTGGTCACTCACTGGGTCAGAAAAAACTCTGAAAAGCCAGTGAATGACCAGCTGTTTATTCACTGGGATTTTAATGTTGTTTTGAAAAATTAAAGAAAACTAGGGTCGACCAGTGAATGACCACCACCCAGTGAATGAACAGCGCGTCATTTTCGTTAAAAAATAAGGTTTTAAAAGCTTTTTTTTTTAGACCGAGTGGCATCAACAATTTTCTACCGTGAAATTCCAAGCTATTGGTTACATAGGTCAATTCTTTATTGTTGAAAAAATTGATAGAATGTTGACTCTCGCGTAGTAGTGTTCTTTTTAGTGTGTTCTATTTTTGGAACATAGGAGCTTTATATAAATTTATTTAAAAAAAGAAAAAAGATATTTTTTTGACCAAAAAAATTTTAATTTAGTTTTTCTCTTAACATATTTTTATGCATTAAAAAAAAAACTAAAGTGTATTGATCCACTTACCTAAACTTAAAAAATCCATTATCAAAGTACATACCTTGTACTCAGACTTTTCAGTCAAAACTGATAGCAAATCATTTATAGCTCTGTATCGTAACCGCGCATCAAGTAATCCTTTTTTGCCTGAATGGAACATTGATATCCATTTGAGGAGCAAAGAGAGTATTCACATTTTCAATCCAAATCTTATTGGTTTTCCTCTTATAAACATTTCCCATGAATGCCGACAGTAATAGGAACCACTCATTCATCTATGCTTGATTTCTCATGAGTATTTCAAATTGTTGAGGGCTTTGCTTTTACACAATTTGTAAATAGGTTTTTTCAAGCTTTTCATTTTTTTAATATAAGTTTACGGTTGAAATCCATAATAAAAGGGTTATTTTTAATTTTCGAAAATTGCTTCGATGCATAATTGCTGGTACTAATAGTACAAATGTCTCTTCTGTGTTTGTGCATTACTCCAATGCATATGTTCAGTAAAGTGCTTTTAAATTATAAGGTATTGCAAGCCGACTAATATTATTTTCCAGTATCACGTGACGACACAGCTGTCAGAGCAGGTGTGAATTCGGAGCCATTTCCTCTGTCAAACTGTTATTATTTTCTTTTGAAACGAAACCTCATACGCTTTAATAATATAAACTTATTTGGTTTTGCAAACATCTGCACTAGAACACATTCAAAACGAAAAGATAAGAGAATTACACATTATGAAACTTGAAATTTCCTCATTTAAGTCGATGATTAAGTCATTTAAGTAAAATGATAAAGATAACAATAATAAAATTAGTAACAATTAAAAATAAATCTGTAATTAGTAGCGTAAAATAGAACTTTTTCTACTGTTAGTAAGTATTGTCAAAATGGCCGTAAATAAGGTTTGTGAAAAAAATAAAAATAAGATGATATAAGAGTTAATCAAGAGCATTTAAAAATATTTATTATCGGCCAACACAATAATAATGATGATAATTAAAGAAAAGGTAAAAAGAAGATTCAATACGATGCGGAAAGGTTTCTCGTTTGAGAAAAAAATAAATAAATAACTAAAATTAATTTATAAATAAGCATGTAAAGTAACAGGTCACTATCTGCCTTATAAAAATACACAAAAGTGAAAAATATCTAAAACCAACTTCAAGTATTTCTAACTCAAAATGTAAGGTGGTCATTCACTGGGTCAGAGGTGGTCATTCACTGGGTCGGAGGTGGTCATTCACTGGGTCTTTGCGCCATTTTTCCTTCGAACACCCCAAAAAGCCGGAAGCGGAACCCTTCAAGTTCCATCATTTTTTTTTACGCATTTACATAGATCAATAAAACTATTTAAACTATCACGAACAAAATATTACAGTATTTAAAATTACTACGATTTTTTAAAAATGAAATTTTGCTTAAGTGGTCATTCACTGGTCTGTCTACCCTATACGATACAAAAGACAGTTAAAGAGTTAAAATTATGAAAACTCGGTAAGTCGACACCCGTTTAACGCGACACATTTTTCGTGCAGTCCATTGGAATGGAGTGTCGAGTAATCGAGGTTCCACTGTTTCCATTCTCTCTTTTTCCCAAAACTGATTCAACTCGATTTAAGCTTTCGAATCATAAAATTCCAACACAGCATTCACCACTGTATAAAAATATTTATCAAGTCAAACATGAGAAAATAAGCTATTTTCTTCGCTCTATTCAGAACCTCGTTCCTCCTTTCCTTCGTCCGACCTTGAGCAGCCAATCAACGTGATTGAAATAAGCTGAAACTGTCACTCAGTGTTTGTTCTGAGCAGACGACCCTTTTCCTTTATTGTTTTGTGTTTCCTGATTCTCTTTTATTGTTTGGAGTCATTACGTTTGCAAATGAAGTGTTTCAAATCGTAAATAATTATTACATTTGATCTGATCGTGCAGTTAAAGGAATGCTCACTGTTAAAAAAAATATTTGCCACGAACATTTTGCACACCTATTGCAGTATCATAAGGAAACTCGTCTTCAATGCAAAGCAATATACTATGCAACAAAAACATATGAAAACAATTCATTTTCTTGAAATCGGCTTTAACTTTAAATTTATATTTTATAAAATTTACGTGTATCATTAGCAGTGGCGTAGCTAGGGATTGGCAGGAGTGGTTCTTGCCACGGGCGCAGCAGCCGGGGGGCGGCATTTTGATGGATTAATTTTTTTTTTATTGAGTCTAAACAGATTACAAAATGAACATTTGATAAGCACCCCGAGTAGCGCAAACTGCGCCCCCACAATACAAGACAAACCATACAAAGTGTGAAACTTTGCTTTGGTAGATTTCGGTTGGATACACTTAGTCCAGAATCTGACAGCACTTCTGTAGGAATGTTTGAGTACGGAGAATTTTTTTCCAAAAATGTTTAGTAGGTGCCCTAGGAAGTATTTTGGACTCGGGTGGACATCCGCCACCTGGTGCATTTTTCTGCTATGACGTCATCAAAGATGGCGGCCATTTTGGCTCTCATAAATGCTAAAAAATGCCCAGCACTTCTGCAGGAAATTTAAAAATTGAGAATTTCTTTTCAAAAATGTTTAGTAGGTGTCCTAGAAAGTATTTTAGACTCGGGTGGACATCCGTCTCCTGGTACATTTTCCTGTTATGACGTCATCAAAGATGGCGGCCGCTCGATCCTATAATGGCTCATATCTATGTTACTACTGGACCGATTTGCATGAAAATTGCAATTTTTTTTACTAATTTGTCTGATGCTATTTGTCTTCAAGCTGCACTGTTAGAAATTTATTCGAAAAAATAATTAAAAATAAATTTATTGATTTTTTTTTCTTTTTCTTTTTTTTTTTTTTTCATTTTTAACTACCAAGACTTAACCATAAAAAATGGTGTTAACCCTTTTATTTTCACGAGAAAATGCTAATTTACCGCTGCGTGAATGCCAAAAGATAAAGCTGTATTGCAAAATAATAAAACGTCCTGCTCGTCTAAGCGATAGCAAGGAAAATTTAAATTTAGTTAAAATAGATGAGAATGAGAAGAAATATGAAAATTCAGACGTATTGTAGCAGTTTAGGAGAACTATTTTATCCCTGTTTACAGTTCCGATGTTGTTATTGTTTATGATTTTTCTACTCTGAAAAAATATTCGAAGATCCTCCTTTACCATTCTGTAGTGCTAAAGGTACAATGTACAAAAATATTATCTCAATTTATGGCCCGTGGCACTCTTTGCACTAGAAGGTGGCAAATTCTCAAAGTCAATATTCTTCACATCAGGATACAGCTATAATCTTAGTTCATCTAAAAATTTACTGTATGACCCTTTTCGTATTACCTGCACTACGTATTATTTTGCTTGATTTACGAATTTGTTCTACGTATTCCAGTCGGATAATATACGTGGAATGTTTTCACCTGTTTTTCGGTGAATATTATGAACAAAAGTCGCGTAGAATCCATAACTCCAGTGCTCCCCCAAAGTTTCTAAACACCAAATCACAGAATAACAGTATACCAGGAAAATAAAGCTAACACCATTATTCTCGAAGTCTGCTTCCTCTGCTATCACGCAATTTAAGTCCAGGTCTTTCCACGTTGTAAGATCAGTTTGTTTCCTTATTATGCCCTAAAGCTATTGTTTAGGACAGGCAGAGTAGCATCTTGAGAGATTTTAATAACATGTATAACAAACAATACTGCTACCTTGGCTCTACGCTCGTAGACTTTTTAGGGAAAAATTTGCTCTAACTGTCAAAAATTTTACAGACTCTTTCACAGCCTTTTGCGACACTCCCAATATATGATCGAAATAATAATAATAATAATAAAAACAGGAACTGCTTCGGCAAGTTTTTTGTTTTTATCTGTCATAACCTTTCGTGTAGAAAAGTTCACTATATAACAGGACTTTTCACCAGAATTGAACACATTTTCTTTTCTTATGTTACCGTAAGCTTGTTCTAGCTCTTTTAACAATGCACCTGTTTGTAAATTTAACAAATTCTTGTTCATTAAACATTGAATAGTTTTCAGATAGTTCATACTGAAAGAGCTCTTCCACGTCACAGGAACGAGCTAAAAGTTTTCGCATCATGAGGTGAGATCGGTGATGCTGACTGTTTGACTTCTTTTTACTGTCTTTCCTTGTAGTAGTACAAGCATTTTGTGTTTTGTTGCAAGGAAATACTGCCAATATGGCGTTAAGAATGGAGCTTGAGCGATCTTGACTCTTTTTCCCTCGTATCGTATAAAGTACAGTCTCCAGTATGTCTTCAGTCACCAGTATTAAATAAGTTTAATATATTTTTCATTGTATCTTTTGAAGCCAGTGTTTTTGTCAGTGTGATGTATTGGGAAGTAGATTAAACAAGTCTGTTTACAATGTTTAAATATTAACTTTCTAACAGTTCTTATTTAAACATTGAGACAGCTTTGCATCTAAGTTCAGAGTTTGCTTCTAAGAAAATTCATGGTAGATGTTCAAACCATTTCTCTTTTGGACAAAATCGTGGTTAGTTCCAATATCATGTCCGATTCAATAAACACATCGGATATTAGACCTTTTCAAAGAAATTTTTCTAAGCAGCATATTACAATTGTTGCCGTTCGGAATGCACCCAACCCCTTTACAATATTTGCAAACTTATCTGGAATGTTTATTTGAATATCACATACGATAACGTGTACACACCTTCGTATTAGGTTGCTGGTAGATAGTTCTGGCCAGTGGTGTACATAGCACCCCAAAACCCCCACGGAGCAGGGGGGGAGGCATGAGGTTTGAGGGCGCACCTTCCTGAAAAATAGCACTAAGAGTTACACGGGAAAAAAATTCTTATAGTTTAACAGGGAAGTGGTGGTGCACTTACAAATATAGCAAGGGGGCGCACTTAAGACTATGTACGCGATTGGTTCTGGCCCAGCTGGTTGAGGACACGATTGAAATTCATTTGAGTTGTGTAAATAGTTGCTTGGTAATTTATATGGTATAGATTCATTAGCAAAAATCAAAATTGTTGTTACTGTGGATTTTCTTCAAAACTGAATTTACAAGATGGTAAAACCGGTTCTTTGAATGTTTTCAGAGGGGAAAAATCATAATCAACAACAATCATCAGAACTGTGTAAAAGAATCAAGTAACTCTCCTAAACTGATACAACATGTTTGAATTTTCGTATTTTTTCTCATTCGCCTCTGTTTTAACTAAGTTTAAATTTTCCTTGCTATCGCTTGGACGAGCAGGACGTTTTACTATTTTGTAATACAGCTGCATCCAGTGGCGTACTCAGGTGTTGGGCTGATAGGGCTGCAGCCCCCTCCGAAATTTCTGAAACGAATTTTTAAAATGCAAGCTTTCAGTTTTTTTTTTCTAAATTTCCCCCTTTTTTTTTTTTTTTTGAAATACCAAAACGAGAAAAGCTTTTAGAACAGATAGTTAAGTGTAGGACAAAACTAAAAGATTTTTTTTGACATGTCTACTTTCTACTTTACTGTACGTCATGTTTATAATTATCCTATCATTCCATTTTGTTCATTTTTATTGTAAATCTATGTTTTTAGAAATACAACACACACACACACACACACACACACACACACGTTAATGTTTTACGGTCATATAATTCTGCTAAATAAATTTCAGCAAATTGAATTAAAACCCAGTATTGGGAACAATAGTAAAATAAACTGCAAAATTAGCATTATTAGAGCGTTAATTTGCCAAGATATTGCAAACAAGTGTTTCAGCAACACCTCTTTCAATGAAGATTTTTTTTTCAATTTAAATTTATCATTCTCTGTGTCTGTCAAAACGCTTTCTTCAAAATAATTTTAATGACAAAAAAGTTGTTTTTAATGATGTATTTTTGTCGACTTAAATAGGCATTAAAGTAGAAATTCGAGACATTTACTTTTCTTAGCTACATTTCATGAGGTGCTCCCCCCACCTCGCTCGCAAAGAGTCTTGACTCAGCCCCCCCCCCTGAAATGATTTGTCTACGTACGCCACTGGCTGCATCTTTTGGTATGCAAGCAGCGGTAAATTAGCATTTTCTCGTGAAAATAAAAGGGTTAACACCAATTTTTATGGTTAAGTCTTGGTAGTTAAAAATGAAAAAAGAAAAAAAAAATCAATAAATTTATTTTCAATTATTTTTTCGAATAAATTTCTAACAGTGCAGCTTGAAGACAAATAGCATCAGACAAATTAGTAAAAAAAATCGCAATTTTCATGCAAATCGGTCCAGTAGTAACATAGATATGAGCCATTATAGGATCGAGCGGCCGCCAACTTTGATGACGTCATAACAGGAAAATGTACCAGGAGACGGATGTCCACCCGAGTCTAAAATACTTTCTAGGACACCTACTAAACATTTTTGAAAAGAAATTCTCAATTTTTAAATTTCCTGCAGAAGTGCTGGGCATTTTTTAGCATTTATGAGAGCCAAAATGGCCGCCATCTTTGATGACGTCATAGCAAAAAAATGCACCAGGTGGCGGATGTCCACCCGAGTCCAAAATACTTCCTAGGGCACCTACTAAACATTTTTGGAAAAAAATTCTCCGTACTCAAACATTCCTACAGAAGTGCTGTCAGATCCAGGACTAACTGATGTTAGCTTAAATCTATCTGGCAGGATAGAATTTAAATATGTGTTGTCTGGAATCTGTATAATAGGCTAGTCTGAAATCAGCCGGTCTTCTCCACTTAAAAAGATAGAAAGAAACTTTTTCTCTTCGCTTCTTGCCAGCTGTTTTTTTTTCACGATATCACTTCAACTTATCAATTACATTCTATACTTCGAAAATAACGTTTTACGATTTTAAAAATCATCGAGCTTTTGTTCAAAACGTTTCGGATCCAGATTTTTGGAATGCAGTTTTATGATGGAAGAAAATAACTCCTCTGTTGGTAACAATTTTTCTGTGGCGGAAATTAGCTGAGAATAATATGTATTTCTCAAAAACGGAAGGGGGGGTTCTAAGAAACGACTATCACAAATTTCGTGATTTTGAAAATTGATACTAAGAGCCTACATTAAATGAAGATTCCAAAAATGAGTAACACAAGTACATCGGCCCGCGATTTTGGACGAGTAACGTTTTTCAAACGCTGTTTGTGCTTCGTTGGCTCAGTATAGACTATAGAAGGTTAGAAGGTTCAAAAAAAAAACTGATACATAAATCTTTTTTTAGTGAGTTTCGATTTCGTATTTTGGAAATTCGTATTTCTATATTATATGTACTTTAATGAAGTGCTCCTACTTCTAAACAATATATAGCACTACTCCGTTCTTTATACTTATTACCGTTTTAGTATTATTGGGAGGGATTGAACTCGATTTGTAGTCACGCCAGTGCAATATGTTTTGTGCTCCTTCTATTGTCAAAATAAATAAAAATAGCTATAGTTTCTCATGTATTACTGAACAAAGAAACGCCAAGTGAATGTTGAGGGAAGATGCGTGTACTATACGGCTACGCTATTTCAGGGGGGCGAGACACTTTTTAAAACGGTACACACATATGCTAATATGTTTTTTTTTATTTATTATTCTCAGTTCGAGCACCGTCGCTGTGGTACCCGACAATATCTTCCCAATTGTTGGCAAATGTTTGTATATGCTGTATTTAGAATTTAAAAAAAAATCAAGAAATACATTTGGTACTTTCTTAAAGAAAGAGAGGGAACAATTGCCTCTCCTAACTCGACTGATAGATAATATTAGTATTAAATAACGGTGGGTCTCTGGAACATTTTAAATACTTAGAATGAAAAGTATTTATTCATTAAAAATAATCGGAGGCCTAAAACAGCGAACTTTTATTTTGCCTGTATGCAAGGAGTCGTATTTATTAAGACAATTTCAGATAAATTATGCCTTTTATATTTTATTTGATTTCCTAGTTACAATAGAATCAATGCTTTGATTTTTATTTAAAAAGCACAATCTATGCTTATTTTATACATTCTTCTATTGTTTTAAAACAAATTCTATTTAAAATAAAAGCTGTAGTATGGAAAAAAAACACTATGTTTAATAACGAATTGCAAGCATTATTTGGTTTTTAAATTTATGTCAAATGATTGGGAAAGGTAAGAATGACCCAAACTAAAATTGTTGGGAAGACAAAAATTCTCAAATTGAACAAAAAAAAACTTGTAAAAAATAAAACTTGAATTTTACCTAATAATACGAACAAGCAGACATATCATGCACACATAACATGAGGGGGAACACTGAACATCATTAAAAATGCTGAAAGAAAGGAAAAAGAAAAAACAAGTTGTAATACTATCTGCAAATGTTTCGAATAAATAAATCAAAATTTTTGGAGTGAGGACATTTTGGGAGGTCACAATGACCTCCCATCAGAGCGACCTTTAGGGGGCGCAATTTTTCAAGTCCGCCACGGGCGCTGGGCCACCTAGCTACGCTACTGATCATTAGTACTCTTGCCAATGAAATCTACACTTTTTTGATCCTAAAAGGAATGAAGCACAGTCAAACCCACTTAATGGAGTAGCTATTTTGCTACGAAAAAATGTTTTAATAAGCGGAATATTCCATTATCCGGGATCAAAATAATACGTTACAATGGTACATTAAAAATGTATTTTATTAAGCGGGATATTCTTTTAAGCGATATTCTAATAATCGGGTTTGTATCTACTATTTCGAGCACTATATAGCGCTGGAAAATGCTTATTTTATGCCTATTTTTAAACAGACATAAATAAAGAGCTCAGATCGCTGTTATTAAGTAGATGCTATTTTGTTGGCTTGAGATTGCCAAATTATTATATTTATTGTACAAATTATCTGAAATATTGATACAGTCTCTTTTAATGCTGCAAAGTAACTTTATAAGAAACTATTTGAAACGAAGTTTTTGAATAGGTGCATCCCAAAATACTGACTAAAAAAACTAACTTTTTTCTACATGAGATTTCACAACTTTTAACTATGGAAGAGAGACTTGCATTTTAATACATTTCATATTTTCGATGGGATAAAATTACTAGTATAAATTTGTCACCTAGTGAAAGCTAATAGCACTAATGCTAAATTTATGTTTCCAGCTATTTTTATTTTTATATCTTTCAACTTGTGTATTGATGAGAGCAGTGTTCCGAAATTAAGTTCCTCTTTTGCAGTTCCGCCATTTTGAACTTTCCAAAAGTATAACATGCGAAACTCATGTTATCCATAATAAAATTGTATTTATTTTTATTTATTTTTTTATTGATTTATTTATTCATCTACCTATTAATTTATTATTTATTTTTCAGAGAAAAGCAGAAAAAAATATTCCTATGGAAAAAGAAATAACCAATAGACTTTTTTATTTTTTATTAAGTTTCTCAATACTGTCTTGATAACCGTAACAACAATAAAAAAAATTCGGCATGCTAAACAGGAAGAGATTAAGGTATTTAATCACTGAAAACAAAAATTTACCGTAAAAAATATTTTTTCTAGGGTGTATAAGATAGCTCTTTCAATCCTTTCGGTAGATTGAAAATTCGGTATACAAGAGAGCATTTGGCTGTCAGAACAATACCTAAATTGAAACCCTGAATCAAACAAGTAAAACACTTAAACCAGTGAGTAACCGCCCCTAAGCAAGGGCTAAGGCAGGAATATGCAATACACCGCCAACTCGGCTATTTCGATCCATGAACTGCACGAAACTGGAGTCCATGGATCGAAATAGCCGAGTTGACTGTGTATTGCATGTACAACATTTACCAACTTACTATTACTAAATGCGTGTTATGTTCTGAAATATAAATAATAATTTTGTTCAATAGACCTATTAGTTTGGCACCAAGCTTTTATTTCAATTTTTAAAAAAAAAGGGATTTCTGTTTCTGTAGAAGTTGTTTCTTTCCAAATACAGTACCGATGCAGAGAAACCAACTACAGGTTGGGCCAAAACTAACCTAGTAGTGTCGTAATGCTGCGTTGCCGCTACAACGATGCCAACGCACAACCATATTCCGCCACCTCATATCCATAATAAGACTGCCAATGCTTCGACTTATACCCAAAATGTTCGGTTCTTAGGACTTATAGTTTAAAACTCCTGTGTTTTGAGGTTTATCGATAGAAAACATATGTTTATTAAATAACAGCACGATTGAACATAATATTTTAACTAAAATTTAGTTTTTTGGCTGAGCAATCTAGAATGGAGGTTCCTTTCATGACATATTGTAACAATATAAACATATTACTTCGGGAATAAACAAATAATAATAATAATAACAATAATATTTCCCGCTCTAGCCCTCAATGTAATGTCTATCTTAGTAGAAATCGTTCTTGCCAATTGTTTCGTATTACGTAATTGAATCCAGTTAAGACATTATAAAAATGTCTTTATTTATTTATTTTTTAAATTGATTTATCATTTTTCCATATACAACGGCTGACAGTTTTTGCACCAGTTTTTACGAAATTGTTCTTAAGAAGTAATTATTGAGGCATGAGTTTTGGTATTTCTTATTAAATTTTTTACTTTTCCGGCCTTAAGATTAGTAATAGACCAAAATTAAAATGATAGAAATTACAAAGAAAAAATTGAAAATTATCAGTTACATGATTTTTGTTTTCTTATCTAGATCTTGGTGAGTTTATGAGTCCAGTTCTATGTTCTAAAAAACACTTTCATTAACAATCCTGGCAGTGGCGTACTCAGAGGGTGGGCTGATAGGGCTGCAGCCCCCTCCGAAATTTTCAAAACAAATGGTTTAAATGTAAACTAAGTTTTTTTTTTCTAAATTTCGTTCCCCAAACCCCCAACCCAGTCCCACGATAAGTAAAGATAGAAGAACAGTTAATTAAGAAAAGACTTTCTTTTTTGTTTTGACATTTCTATGCATACTGTACGTCATGTTTATGATTATTCTATTATTCCATTTTGTTCATTTTTATTGCAAATCTATTTTTTTAGAAATAACGATTTTAATGTTTTTCAGTCATCTAATTCTGTTAAATAAATTTCGGCAAATTGAATTAAATCAAATATTGGGAGCAACAGTAAAATAAACTGTAAAATTAACATTATTAGTGCGTAAATTTGCCAAAATAATTGCAAGCAAGTGTTTCAGCAACAACTCTTATGAAGAAATTTGAAGAATTTTTTTTTTTAATTTAAATGTACCATTCTCTGTGTCCATCAAAACGTTTTCTTGCCAATAATTTTAACTACAAAAACGTTTTTTTATGCTGTATTTTTGTTGACTTAAATGGGAGTCGAATCAGAAATTCGAGATTTACTTTTCTTAGCTACATTTCATGAGTTGCCCCCCCCCCCCATGAAATGATTTGTCTGCGTACGCCACTGAATCCTGGTCTATATCAACCTGAAAAGAACGACAACGTTATAGGGCATACCTATATACCGATGCACGTTTTGGAAGGAAATCATGATGCAAATAATACATGACAAGTTTTACTTCACAAACCGATGAAGGTACGAACAAAGTTACACAGAGCGAAATTTAACAGCTTAATAAAAAAAATCTCGTTTGGATTACCAGCTGCAAATCTCCAGACAAAATCCAGACGTGCGCTAACCCCAACCTATAGTAAAAAAAAAAAAAAAGCATAACGCCTTGCATATTATCTATTCGAGTCATTGAGTCAAACCTGGAGTCTTACAATGAAACACATAGGTTTAAAATAATAGGTTATAAAATAGTGTCGTTTCTCATTTTGACACTTTCAGTGACGTAAATTCAAGACAATGGCCATCAAGGCCAATAAATGTCAAAGAGCACTATTTTGGGGAACTGTCAATTTTCATCTTTTCTCTCTTTCTTTCTGTCTTATTTTCTTTTTTAATCGGCTAAAGCAATCATTTCCAACTTTTTGGAGGCCATCAGCCCCTCTAGAGGTTTACCAAAAACTGTTGCCCCCCCCCCCCTTTATTTTTCTTTCTTAAAAAAAAATAATAAAAAAAAAAAGATTTGCTCTGGTGAACATGGATAATATTGGAAATATAAATGTATAACTAGCAAACACTTTATGTATAACTAGCAAAAATACCCGGCGTTGCCTGGGCCAGTAAAAATATAGAGAAACAATTTATAATCGCCTTTTTTTTCCCTAAACTAAAAGAACTCAAAACGTACCGCTTTGACGATTTAAAATGTCGCTAAATTTGCGGTAACTGTTTTGGGATACCTAGGATAATTTTGCTCCCCTCCCTACTTTATGAAAATATGCTTAAGTATTATTAAGTCAGTAATTTTTGTCAAAGAAAAATTGTCATTTAATGCTGAGAAAATATTGCTGACCATGAAATGACGCTAAAAGTTTTTGTCCTAAGTGATTTCGAAATTAGTAGGCAGCATTTGACAATTATTTGTGCGAAAAACACAAATTAATGGTAATTTTAGTTTTGGGGTTTGATTAATTTCGTATGCGGATTACTTAACGTTTGACGTAAGTTTTAAAAGTTTTTTAATGACTACGTACGGAATCGGCCAAAAAAAAAAAAAACCCTGAACTTTTCTTCAACTGTGGGAGTATTAACTCGATGATTAAGATTTTGGCGCAGTCTACAAATATCAGACAACAATCGTTTTATTTTAGTTATTTCGTATAAGAAGTAAAGTATTATTACATAGTCTTTGGCGCCAAAACTGGCGTCAGTTGAAAAAAATTTCCCATAATCTTAGTTATTATAATATTCTTGCAACAAATTTGGCAAGATACCTGTTCGATTGGCCCCCGCATGGGAAGCCGGCTTGACGTGCCGCGGGGGCTTGAGAGTGCGGTTGCCAGATCCTACTGCCGGTTGTTTGAGCAAGATCGAGTGTCTTGCTGGGGCAGTAACCTGGGTTCGGGGGACGACCTCACTTTGGGTAACGGTGGGGTGGTACCCTCCCTCCGCACGAGGGGGCAGAGCTAAAGGAGAGGGGATCGGTTGAGCCTAGCGCTTCTCCGAGAACATCTCCGGGCTCTGCTAATTAGCTTCGGCTAGTGTACCCGTACCGAACGCTTCCCTCATCACAAGCGGATGTTTGGCCAGAATCTGTATCTGGACAGCGGCTCTTGTGGTGGTAAATTAAGTAGGCGATGGGCACCACCGGACCAGATTTGTATCTGAATCCACGGTGTCTAGAGTCGTAAGTGGTTGGAATGTGTTGTTTGGACGAGAGGTCCCGTAACTTCGGTTTGTCCCCTGAGAAGCCTGCGGGTAGTGCAGGGCGGGGGGCCTCGTTGTGTACCTGTTCGATTGGATTCTAAGCGACCAATTGTAAGTACCCGCCGAGTCAGCGCAAAAAATTTTTGAAAATGCCGTAAAGTTGTATTTAAAGTTCCATTAAATTGGAAAATAATAAACCCAATCCATTTATTAGTTGCTAATCTCTTCAAGCGATTACATCATCGATACTCAAAAACACATACTGTCGGCCCCGCTCAACGAATACTGTCGGTTCCAAGAAATATTATTTGATTAAGCTGAGAATTCGATAAAGCGGAATCTTTAGCATTGCGTCTATATGGCATGGGAAATATCCAGTTCCAGGGACCCTGCTCTGAAACTTCCCGGAACTTCCAGTGACGTCTATTACTCCCTCCCGACAAGCAAGAATAGCCGAAAAAGTAGTCGCTTGTCAAATTTTGTACTACTCTGAAAGCCCTAATGTGCCCAAGCGAGAATTTTCTCTCCTTCTACCGCGTATCGAGTAGGAAAAACGATTGACCAATCAAATGACAGTATTTTTAGTATATCTCACTCGCGTTACATCAACATTCGCGCGTGCATTTTGCTTTAACTTTCTGGTTTAGCTTAGCCTCCGAAATAGATGGCAAAAAGATTCGAGAGCCAAATACTAAAAGTATTCGGGCAGATTAAGGTGTTGTGTTTCAGGAATTTAAAAATATTAGAATTTTAAATCGCAATTAGTACATTTTTTCAACACATACGAGCATACAAGCGTAAGCGAAGTAAAGTGTCGAAGTACATTATACGAATTCATTTCAATGTATCAAATGCTTCGACTAAACATGAAAAAAATTATAAATACTTTTAAAAAATAATACTAATATTTAAAAATATTTGTTAAATTAAATCATTCAACTCCATGACTTTGTTTTCAGCGATATTTTGACTTTATCGCAATAATAGTTTTAAATTCAGACTTTAAGTAAAAGTCCCCTTTTTGCGTTACTCATTTTAGTTTTCGCAATAATATTTGTATTTTCCGTCTTTAAATGCTAAGTAAAGAAAAACCACATGTCTGGGCAGGGCAAAAAAAGGCCTTAAATCCATCTAAAGTTTTTAAAATGGAGAAATTTCTTATCGCACTATGACAAGATAAAAAATAAATTTAAAAATACTCTTTCGAAAACTTGAAATCCAAAATATTTTACTACTTCATTATATTGTTTTTATTTGGGGGGGAGGAGAGGGGGGCAGCACATAAAGCTCGTGCTCAATGTCCTACAAAGTCGTGCCCTGTATCTAGGTATCACTTTTTCAAAACGTGTATTTAAAACATTTGTTCTTTGAGAGGGGTAAAAATTACTGCATGTGCTGTACTTTTTGCAATGATTTTGATAGACTCAATTTTGCTTTTCGCGATATTTTGACCTTTTCGAAATAAGAGATTATATATTCACTCTCTAAATATTAAGTACAAGTCCCTATTTTTGGGGCAATGCATAAGAGAAAAATGGAGATCCTAAATCACATGTCTGCGGATTTTTTTTCCAAAATGCATTTAAAACACTTTATGTTTGAGAATTGAAAGAAACAAATTCATGTTTTATGCCTTTTCTATCATTTTAAGACTTGAAAAACGATGATTCAATTATTCTGTGAGGAAAAATTAAACTTAAATACGATACGATAAAAACGAAATGCTCCTCCCCCCCTCCCGGTAGAAAATAGAATTTGAGTAAAGAGCTCATTTTATTAAAGGAAATGTATCCCTCCCCCTTGGGTTAGATCGACACCCTGATTAAGTAAATATATAAATTCAAGTTTTGAGCATACCTTAAAGTAATTTCAATTTGAAAAATTTCGGCCAATTAATCAGTAAAATAAGATGATTATAGATATTCGGCAAAGTTGCAGAGTTCCATTTACTGCCGATAAATGGATGCGTCTCCCAAATTCAAATTCAAAATAAAGAAAAAATCTTGACTCTCAATGTAAAAACATACTAAACCACATTTTCAGAGCTTATAAACATTATGGCACACTCCACGTTGAGAAAAAAGGGAATAAACAAACAGCTTCTCACTGCCGAGGAAGGCATCTCACGTCTTCTTACCCTGTCGTAAACTTCTCGGCGCGATTCTAGATACCTTAAATTAGAAGTAGCTTTGAGATTAGCAATTATTCGTGTCTCACGAGATGTGACGTCACGGCGCACAAAAAACTCGTATTCTCGGTATCGACTATATTGACGATACAATGAGAGTAGGGCCCCAGGGGCCCTACTCTGAAACTTCCTGGAACTTCCAGTGACGTCTATTACTCCCTCACGACAAGCAAGAATAGCCGAAAAAGTAGTCGCTAGTCAAATTTTAGGCTACTCTGAAAGCCCTAATGTACCCAAGCGAGAATTTTCTCTCCTTCTACAGCGTATCGAGAAGGAAAAAGGATTAACCAATCAAATGACAGTATATCTCACTCGCGTTATTACATCAACATTCGCGCGTGCATTTTGCTTTAACTTTCTGGTTCAGCTTAGCCTCCGAAATAGATGGCAAAAAGATTCAAGAGCCAAATATTAAAAGCATTCGGGCAGATTAAGATGTTGTGTTTCAGGAATTTAAAAATATTAGAATTTTAAATCGCAATTTGTGCATCTTTTCACCACATACGAGCATACAAGCTTAAGCGAGGTAAAGTGTCAAAATACATTATACGAATTCATCTCAATGTATCAAATGCTTCGACTAAACATGAAAAAACTTATAAATACTTTTAAAAAAATAATACTAATATTTAAAAATATTTGTTAAATTAAATCATTTAACTTCATGACTTTGTTTTCAGCGATATTTTGACTTTATCGCAATAATAGTTTAAAATTCAGACTTTAAGTAAAAGTCCCCTTTTTGCGTTACTCATTTTTGTTTTCGCAATAATAGTTGTATTTTCAGTCTTTAAATGCCAGTCGTTTGGGGGGGGGGCCTAAAATCCATCTAAAGTTTTTTAAATGGAGAAATTTCATATCGCACTATGACAAGATAAAAAATAAATTAAAAAATACTCTTTCGAAAACTTGAAATCCGAAATATTTTACTACTTCATTATATTGTTTTTATTTAGGGGGGGGGGGTCAGCACATAAAGCTCGTGCTCAATGTCCTACAAAGTCATGCCCTGTGTCTAGGTATCACTTTTTCAAAACGTGTATTTAAAACATTTTTTGTTTGAGAGGGGTAAAAATTACTGCATGTGCTGCGCTTTTTGGAATGATTTTGATAGACTCAATTTTGCTTTTCGCGATATTTTGGCCTTTTCGCAATAAGAGATATATATTCACTCTCTAAATATTAAGTACAAGTCCCTATTTTTGGGGCAATGCATAAGAAAAAAAATGGAGATCCTAAATCACATGTCTGCGGATCTTTTTTCCAAAATGCATTTAAAACACTTTATGTTTGAGAATTGAAAGAAACAAATCATGTTTTATGCTTTGCTATCATGTTAAGACTTAAAAACGATGATTCAATTATTCGTAAGAAAAATTAAACTTAAATACGATACGATAAAAACGAAATGCCCCCCCCCCCCCTCCCCTGAAAAAAAATAGCATTTGAGTAAAGAGCTCGTTTTATTAAAGGAAATGTACCCCCCCCCCCCCCGGGTTAGATGGACACCCTGGTTAAGTACACATAAAAATTCAAGCTTTGGGCATACCTTAAAGTAATTTCAATTTGCAAAATTTTGGCCAATTTATCAGTAAAATAAGGATGATTACAGATAATCGGCAAATTTGCAGAGTTCCAATTACTGCCGATAAATGGATGCCTCTCCCAAATTCAAACTCAAAGTAAAGAAACAATCTTAACTCTCAATGTAAAAACATACTGAACCACATTTTCAGAACTTATAAACATTATGGCACACTCCGCGTTGAGAAAAAATGGAATAAACAAACAGCTTCTCACTACCGAGGAAGACATCTCACGTCTTCTTACCCTGTCGTAAACTTCTCGGCGCGATTCTAGATACCTTAAATTAGAAGTTGCTTTGAGATTAGCGATTATTCGTGTTTCACGAGATGTGACGTCACGGGGCACAAACAACCCGTATTCTCGGTATCGACTATATTGACGATACAATGAGAGTAGGGCCCCAGGATATTTTATTTGTTTATCCGTTACCCGATTAAGCAGGACCGACAAATTTACGAAACTTGTGAAACTAATTGATACAGTGAACAATTTACTAATAAAGGAATACAATTTATTCTAAAAAAATAATATTTTCACGCAGCAATGCACATTAAGAAACACATTGCTTAAGGATAAATATTCTACTTACAGAACTAAGACTACAAAACGTTTTAAATACAAATCATGGTAAAAGCCTGGATATTCCCCATGAAGCTGGAAAAAAAACCTTCATGATTTGACTTGAGAAAAGCCTTGAACATTATATACGGAAAGAAGAAATGATGTCCTCAATTTTAGCTTTCGACAGGGAGTTGAGATGATACACTAAATACTGAATTAGTTTGGTCAATGCCTTTTGATTTATGAGAAATATGTACCTTAATTTGGAATGGAAAAGGCGCTATCGATCGAACCTTTTTGAATATCGTTATAAATTATAGCCTATGTGTTATTCTGATGTATAAGCTACATTATGGTAAAAGTTTCATCAAAATCCATTCAGTAGTTTCTGCGTGAAAGAGGAACAAACATACATCCATCCATACATCCATCCATCCATACAAACTTTCGCATATATAATAGTAGTAAGATATACACTGAAGTGACAAAAGTCATGGGATAGCAATATGCAAATTTTCAGATAGCAGTAGCATCGCATAGAACAGGTATAAATGCGCAGTGCTTTTACAGAGCTTTCATTTCTGTTCAAGTTATTCATGTGAAGAGGTTTTAACGTGATGATGACCGCACGACGTGAATTAACAGACTTTGAACGCGGAATGTTAGTTGGAGCTAGACGCATGGGTCATGCCATTTCGGAAATCGTTAGAGAATTCAACATTCCCAGATCCACTGTGTCAAGAGTGTGCCGAGAGTATGAAATTTCAGGCATAACATCCCACCATGGACAGCGCAGTGGTCGACCGCCTGCACTTAAAGATCGAGACCGGCGACGTCTGCAAAGAGTCGTAAATTCTAACAGACAAGCAACACTGCGTCAAATCACCGTAGAAATCAATGTGGGACGTACAATGGACGTGTCTGCTAGAACTGTGCGGAGAAATTTGGATTTCTTGGGCTATTCCAGCAGAAGACCGACTCGAGTGCCTTTACTGACAGAACGACATCGCTTGCAGCGACTCTCGTGGGCACGTAAGCATATCGGTTGGTCCCTAGATGAATGGAAAATCCTTGCCTTGTTCCAATGAGTCACGATTTCAGCTGTTAAGAGCCGATGGTAGGGTTCGAGTGTGGCGCAGACCCCACGAAGCCATGGACCCAAACTGTCAGCAAGGCACTGTTCAAGCTGGTGGTGGCTCCGTAATGGTGTGGGCTGTTTTTTCATGGCATGGACTTGGTCCTCTAGTGCGACTGGACCGAACATTGACTGGAAATGCTTATGTGCAGCTACTTGGAGATCACTTGCAGCCATTCATGGACTTCATGTACCCAAACAACGATGGGATTTTTATGGATGACAATGCGCCATGTCACCGGGCCACAACTGTTCGCAATTGGTTTGAAGAAAATTCTGGACAATTCCAACGAATGATTTGGCCACCTAGATCGCCCGACATGAATCCCATTGAGCATTTATGGGACACCATCGAGAGGTCTGTTCGTGCCCAAAATCCTGCCCCATCAACGCTTTCACAATTATGGACGTCTATCGAGACAGCATGGCTCAATATTCCTGCAGAAGACTTCCAACGACTTGTTGAGTCCATGCCACGTCGAGTTGTTGCACTTCGCCGGGCAAAAGGAGGGCCGACACGATATTAAGAGGTATCCCATGACTTTTGTCACTTCAGTGTATATTTACAGTATCAATCGCACTGAAATTAACCATTTCCAAATATTGCTCGTTAAATAAGTCCCATTATTAGTTTCTATCCTCGTGACAACATTGGTGAGGTGAAAACATCTTATGTACCTAATTTAGAAATTTTTTTGACTCTAACTATTGCCAAAATCATTTTTTTTTTAATTTCACCCGTTAGCGACTGTTGGCTCAGATAAATATAAAAATCCTTAGAAGGCAATAAATTCCATACTTACTCCAGAGAAGCCTTGGTTCAAAATTTTCAATATGATTACAATCAATATTGTTGCTGCATGGCACCAAATTTTTGCAACAATGGGTTGAAAATTTAATCATTTAATTGAGAAATGACATAAAATTAACTGTTTTCCATAATAACTTTTTTAAACTAAGCTTTTTAGAAATAAATTATAGCTTATCCTGCTCCCTGTTACTGTAGCTATCTAAGGTGAAAAAATGGTTAAAATCGGTTCAGTAGTTTGGAAGATTACCCCGGACATACGTTTTCAAAAGTTGTCTTTTATGTATATAGATAAACTGTATATAATAAAGCAATTTTACCCTATCACTCTTCCTTTTCTAAAGGTTTTTTTTTTCTATACTAAAACGAACGGGGGAAGGTATTTGAAGAGAAAATATCTAACTAAGGTCGTTGATATACTTTTTAAAAACATAATTACATTTTTAATTCGTTTTTTTAATTAAAGTCTGGTCGAATTAAAAACACTGACGTTAAAACTGAAAAAAAATACATAAATAAAATTCAAAATTTCATAAACTTGATGGTGAACGATGAAAAAGTTTTCCAAGATTCAATCGAAATATGATCGAGGTGCTCCCTGAACTTAAAACATTTTAAATTGCGATTCCTTGACGGAACTGTTAACATTGAACTCTTAACTTTAACATTTTGCCTCCAACTCTTTCACTTTCGTATTCCATGCTGATGAGGGCATAATAAGCCCGAAACTGCAGTCCATGGATCGAAATGAACGAGTTGGCGGTATATTGCATGTTCCTGCCTTAGCCCTTGCTTAGGAGGCGGTTACTCACTGCTTTATTGCGTTTTGCATACGTTTTTAATTTCCACATTCGCTCTATTTTTATTATTATTAAGATTTTTTCTGTTAAAGACTTATCACCCAGCATTAATTTTTCGCCCCCTTGAGAAGCCTATTCGCTCCTTTGGAAGGTGACCGCCCACAGGTTTGGGAACCACTGGGCCAAAACATTTTTTCTTGCGCGTCGTAGAAAGTGATTCCATCTAATGATAAAATCTATCTATCTATATACCGATATATCTGTCCAGCTACATCAGTGCCTATTTTCTATTATCTTTATCAACCCTGTCTGAATATAATTATGTATCTCTTCCTACCTATCTACTATTCAATTGCTTTTGGAATGTTTCTTTCTTATATTAACATTAACAGCTGGTCAGCTGGTCGGCCTCTTTATGTTACTAATTTCATTTTTACTCAAACGCAAATATTAGGAAGGAAAGACCTTCAATCTTATAATAAGGGTTACTCCTCCCCTCTTTCAAGAGCAATGGCTCGCCCCCTTAAATACACGAAGACGCCCAAGGGTGATGAACCTCCCCCTCATAAAGAGAAAAAAAAATACCTTAAAGCACACACCGTAGGCGTAATGTAATTGTTAAGAGAAATAAAAAACTGTTTCATTACTCTTATTACCGTTAGATGGAAGCACATTTTCTTCTATTCATTTCTTAAGGTGTATCCCGTTATTTCTCTTTTTAATGATTAGTTGCAGAATTTTCACTTTTAACGGGAGCGGAATGAAATATTATTATTATCTTTTTTAATAAATAAGAAATAAATGAACCATCGCACCATTTTAAAACGTATTGTTTGAATCGGAGAGACGACTTTTTGAATTTTAGTGCAGCAAAAAATTGAAAACTTTGCAATTTAAATAAATTACATAGGGGGTGTTGCAGTCTCCGACTAATGTTTGCTGAAAAAGGTATTAGGAATAGCAAACAGATTCTGTAAATGACAAAGGGCTTTCAAGTTCATTGAATGAAAGGTTTTTTTTTTTTTTTCATGGGTCTTCTCATTCATATTCTTTTGAAACTATATTAACATCACAAACTATCTGAAGAATACATTTTACCCCTAAAGAGGAATGAAATGTTTTACCTTCTAGGCTAATTTCTTAAATTACCGCAAGCAGTTGCAGTCCAGCTTTAGAACTGCGAGCCGAACAGCCTTGTTTAATTGATGCCAAGATTTATCTAGCCAAAGAAGTGTGGAGCCATATTTCATCATATGCATTATTGCAACTTATTTTATGTTCACAAAGCCTGAATTCTGTCTTAAAATGTAAATTCCCAAAGTTGAAAACTGTGAAGGAGCTGTGAGTTCCTGTAAGTTCCTAAGCCAATTAAGACCTGGTTGGCGCCATATTGGGTTGACGGTTGACACGGTAAGGGCGGGAATCGCAAAATAATTGCGTATATTATAATTTAGAGGGCCTGTAAAATTTAAATGTATATTTATTTTGGCACTCTTCTAAATATTATTCCTTTAAAATTACTAAATCAGATCATATTTCTCTGAAATTCAAGTTAGTAGTTGCTTACTGACTGGTAAAAACTTTTCATACATATAAATGTTTTGTAATAGGAATAAAATATTATATCTAAAGAGAAGGTGTATCGTAAAGACATACGATAGATTCAGGCCCGTCATTTAGGGGGGTTGGGGGGGGGGGTCAACTGCCCCTTCCCTGACTTTGGGAAACAATGTATTCAATTCACATGTGAGTGTGGTTTTTGCCATTTTTCGGTAAAATTTACATTGTGTATACATACCTTTCCACCCCCACCCCCAGAAAAATTCGAAATGACGGGCATGCATAGATTGTGTTTCTATTTTACATTTTATCACGCATTACTTTATGTAAAATTATGTACATATATGTCGAATTATTTACATATTTTAAGCCTTGCTATATCAGGTTTCACTTCAAAAGCTTTTAAAACCGCTTTCAATCAAAGAAATCTTCGAAAACCTGCGTTATTTGAAAAGTTTAAAATGTAAAAATATATGCTTGCTAGGGTTCAGTCTTGAAATTAATTTGTTAGCAAAACTACCTTTATTATTTTTCATTGTTTCTGGCAACAATTAAAAAGCAGAAGCATATTAAGTTTTTATTACTATTATTTTTCATTGTTTATTTCAACAATTTAAAAAGAACTACGTTACTTCCATCACATGAAACGTGTCCCTTCAGAAATAATAATAATAATAATAATAATAATAATCAGGTATGGACCCCACACTACTTCCTTTTACGTGTAAATTTCTTAGTAGTTGCCTTAAGTGTTAAAAAAAGTGCTTGGAGTGAGCAAGGTAACAATTCAAATATTTACACCCCTAACCTGCCACAAAGCAATGCAAAAAATGTTTTACAATGGTTAATTTTCTAAATATTGCCGATTTTAATGTCATTCAGTAAATTTTTTGCAAAATATCGCCAAGTTGAACCCAAATTCAAAAAAAAAAAAAAAAAAAAATCGCCAATTTTGTCGCCAAGTTGGCGTCAAACACTTGGCGACCAAAAGCTTGGCGACATATCGCCAAGTGGTCGTGCCAATTCATATCACTTGAATCTGCATTGAAATTAACACTGATTAAAGCCTTTACCCCCTGAAATGGGTAAAAACCCCCTTGGGAACATTCGAATGCAACCACATGGAGAGGTGCACAACTAGACCATCCTCAGAGCCTACGTACCAAACTAGAAGCTTCTATGGCATATAGTTTTTGAGTTATGCGACATACATACGCACATACATACGTACATACAGACGTCACGAGAAAACTCGTCGTAATTAACTCGGGGGTGGTTGAAAAGGATTTTTCGGCTGTTCATATGTTGGTAGGTACATATGCACGTGCTGACAGGTCGAAAAAACTACTGAACATTCATTCGGGGGTGAGCAAAATCAAAATTTAGACCCAAATTTGAGTGATTTTTTTTCGCGATCACAATACTTCCTTTACTACGTAAAAGGAAGTAAAAAGAAGTAAAGACTTGAAACAGATGTTATTTTATTTATTGTCGATTAGCTAGTTTTGACTTTTGACAAATAATGCGACGTTGATGCCTGGATGACTTCCTCTGGATCTTTCAAACTGCACTATAAAATGACACAAGGAAAAATTACACCAAATACAAATAATAATATTTTCAAAAATTTTAGTTCAATTTCTACTTTGGTCAATATAGTTTTAGCTACTTTTATTGAATAACTACAAATTATATGAACATGTAGATGCGTATGACAGAATCACAATATTAAGCTTCAAAATAGAAAGCAAATTTTCAATGAGCAAAAATTTCGCCTTAAATGAACTGCCAAAAAAGAAAAAAAGAAAGAACTTTTTTTCCGCTATATTTTAAGACTCTTCGCTTTAAGTCTATAGTAATACAGAAATCTAATATAAGACAGCGAAAAAGACAAATGAAGAGACGACAACCACAACAAATAATTCTTTTGTTGTAAAAGCAACCACAGAAACGCTGCCTTCCGCGATGTTTTTGAAATTATAAATATTATCATGAATTATGAACTATATTAAATCAACCGATAAACATCGCGTCTTCCATTTATAACATAAAAAACTACATCTATGAAATTACACGTTTATTTAATGAATTACTATTTGAAAAAAACCTGTATTAAAATCAAGTGTCATCCACTACAAGTTTAAAAGGACAGTACTTTCTAAATATCATCGATAGAATGAGGACAACAAGTCTCAATGTTGTAGATCCTCAAAAAATATCACGGGACGCGGGAGCGTCCCGCCCCGCCAAGAAAACTAAATACAAGCCGCCAAGAAATTTCCGTCGCCAAGAAAAATGTAAAAGAGCGACTAAGGACTGTTTACGCGAGTAACCAAACCGGGGTTTTCCCCCCTCTGTATCTCAGCCCCATAAAGATCCCTAGAGTTCATTTTTGGTATACTCAATCTCCAGCGGCCCCTGACGGCACATACTAAAGCAAAACATCCAGGACCCTCAGGGGGAGGGGTGATAAATGTTATAAAATCGCTATTTTTCGCACTTTTTAAAAATTGTTTGACAGGGGTCCAGACTAAACGGTAACTCGGATTGAGCTCTGCTTTTGCACCCACATTTATTTTGTCCCAAAGCTCGGCATAGGGGGTTTTTCGACCCCCCACCCCCTCCCCCTCGTTTTTATTTTCCGTATCTTTTCTCCCCGGGGGTCTTTAGTGTTGATTTTTGGTATGAATATTCTCGATGAGACATTGAGGACGTTTTCCCAAAATTTACCCCCCGGGGTCATCGCACCCCGGAGTTATTAATGCTTAAAATTGGTCCGATTTCTATCTACTAGCTCTGTTCAACATCTGAGCATTTATGTTGTCATTGTTGGGCGACGAGGAAAGAAAACTCAATGATTTATAATTTCATCTGTTGCCAGTTTCTATTTGTTAACAAATAAAATATTTGTAATTGATTTTATTGCATAAGGCTTTTAAAAGGGATCTTCAAGTTAGTTCATTTTAATATGAGATCGGCAGTAAGGGTTGGGGTTTTTTTTTTAAACTTTTAATTTAATCGTAGTATTGTTAGCAACTAGCTTTGTTTTGCGTCGGTTCGGGTGGTACATTGTGATTGATTTCAAATTTATCCTAGATAGTCCGTGGAGTTAGTGCAAACATATTTCACTTCCGGATACCAGTCTGAAATTTTATGTGGGGCTTAAATTCACACAGGAGGACAAAAAAACGCCGGGAGACACTTGATCAGAGGTCAAGGTCATTCCGTGATGACGTCATCAAAATGGCCGCTTTTACAGGTAAATACGTTCGTTTAACTGCTTAAAACTCCATCATAGATTGAAATATTGCAAAACTCAAATATATCATCTGAAAGCTCTTTAAAAGAGCTATTTAGAAAGATTTAATTTTTCTTTCTGAGGTCAAGTTCTCACCTGTAATGACGTCATCAAAATGGCCGCTTTTACAGGTAAATACGTTTGTTTAACTCCCCCTAAAACTCCATCATAGATTCAAATATTGCAAAACTCAAATATATCATCTGAAAGCTCTTTAAAAGAGCTATTTAAAAAGATTTAATTTTTCTTTCTAAGGTCAAGGGCCCACCTGTGATGACGTCATCAAAATGGCCGCTTTTACAGGTAACTACGTTTGTTTAACTCCCCTTAAAACTCCATCATAGATTCAAATATTGCAAAACTCAAATATATCATCTGAAAGCCCTTTAAAAGAGCTATTTAGAAAAGTTAATTTTTCTTTCTGAGGTCAAGGGCCCACCTGTAATGACGTCATCAAAATGGCCGCTTTTACAGGTAAATACGTTTGTTTAACTCCCCCTAAAACTCCATCATATATTTAAATATTTCAAAACTCAACTATATCATCTGAAAGCGCTTTAAAAGATCTATTTATAAAGATATAATTTTTCTTTCTGAGGTCAAGGGTTCACCTGTGATGACGTCATCAAAATGGTCGCTTTTGCAGGTAAATACGTTCGTTTAACTGCTTAAAACTCCATCATAGATTCAAATATTGCAAAACTCAAATACATCATCTGAAAGCTCTTTAAAAGAGCTATTTAGAAAGATTTATTTTTTCTTTCTAAGGTCAAGGGCCCACCTGTGATGACGTCATCAAAATGGCCGCTTTTACAGGTAAATACGTTTGTTTAACTCCCCCTAAAACTCCATCATAGATTCAAATATTGCAAAACTCAAATATATCATCTGAAAGCTCTTTAAAAGAGCTATCTAGAAAGATTTAATTTTTCTTTCTAAGGTCAAGGGCCCACCTGTGATGACGTCATCAAAATGGCCGCTTTTACAGGTAAATGCGTTTGTTTAACTCCCCTAAAACTCCATCATAGATTCAAATATTGCAAAACTCAAATATATCATCTGAAAGCTCTTTAAAAGAGCTATCTAGAAAGATTTAATTTTTCTTTCTAAGGTCAAGGGCCCACCTGTGATGACGTCATCAAAATGGCCGCTTTTACAGGTAAATACGTTTGTTTAACTCCCCCTAAAACTCCATCATAGATTCAATTATTGCAAAACTCAAATATATCATCTGAAAGCTCTTTAAAAGAGCTATTTAGAAAGATTTAATTTTTCTTTCTGAGGTCAAGGTCCCACCTGTAATGACGTCATCAAAATGGCCTCAAATGACGTCATCACAGGTGGGCCCTTGACCTTAGAAAGAAAAATTAAATCTTTCTAGATAGCTCTTTTAAAGAGCTTTTAGATGATATATTTGAGTTTTGCAATATTTGAATCTATGATGGAGTTTTAGGGGGAGTTAAACAAACGTATTTACCTGTAAAAGCGGCCATTTTGATGACGTCAGTACAGGTGGGACCTTGACCTCAGAAAGAAAAATTAAATCTTTCTAAATAGCTCTTTTAAAGAGCTTTCAGATGATATGTTTGAGTTTTGCAATATTTGAATCTATGATGGAGTTTTAAGCAGTTAAACGAACGTATTTACTTGTAAAAGCGGCCATTTTGATGACGTCATCACAGGTGAGCCCTTGACCTCAGAAAGAAAAATTAAATCTTTATAAATAGATCTTTTAAAGCGCTTTCAGATGATATAGTTGAGTTTTGAAATATTTAAATCTATGATGGAGTTTTAGGGGGAGTTAAACAAACGTATTTACCTGTAAAAGCGGCCATTTTGATGACGTCATTACAGGTGGGCCCTTGACCTCAGAAAGAAAAATTAAATATTTCTAAATAGCTCTTTTAAAGAGCTTTCAGATGATACATTTGAGTTTTGCAATATTTTAATCTATGATGGAGTTTTAAGCAATTAAACGAACGTATTACCTGTAAAAGCGGCCATCTTGATGACGTCATCACGGGAGTTCATGACCTCGGATCAAGTGTCTCCCGGCGGTTTTTTGTTCTTATATATGTACCTAAGCGCTGTACCAAATTTCACACTAGTATCCGGAAGTGAAATATTTCGGCTGTTTTTGTCGCTAACTCCACAGACTAAGACTGAAGAAGATCCTTGAACTTTTGCACCAAATGCATGCCGCCAAGAAAACCATATATGTCGGACCGCCAAGAAATATGTTGAAGGAAAAAAAAAAATATGCAAAGTAAATTTTGAAGAGAAAAAAAAAAAAAAAAAAACAGGCAAAGAAATAATATTAATGCAAAAACATGTGATATCTCTCCAAAAAACAACAGTGTTGTAAAAAAATCCCCCGCCAAGAAAACCTTAAATACTCAGCCAGCCTTAAAAAGTTATGATATCGAGTTTTCCCGCCAAGTTTGTGCCAAACTACAACTAACCTGTATGTATTGTTCTTTTAAATTGTTTTCAGTCCTGCCAGGAGGGAAGTTTTTACTCATTGAGCAACCACCTCACAAGACAAAGCTTCCCGCCTGGCAGGACTGAAAACAGTTTAAAAGAACAATACATACAGGTTAGTTGTAGTTTGGCACAAACTTGGCGGGAAAACTCGATATCATAACTTTTTAAGGCTAAGTATTTAAGGTTTTCTTGGCGGGGGATTTTTTTACAACACTGTTGTTTTTGGGGAGATTACGATTACAATAAGGTCATTAGTCCCCCAAATTCTTATTAAATTTAAGACAACAATCCCGAAAAAATCTCCATTAGAATAAGAATAACAATTCCTAAAACTTTCCATTCGAATGACATCTCCAAAATAACAATAACAGCTCTTTAGATTTACTAACTGAAGAGAAAATTCCCAAGTAGAAAATTAGATACTTTTCGGTTAAAGGTACGTCACTGAGTTTGGCGACTCGTTTAATTTCTATGTTGGCGACAATACAAATATTTCTAAAAGCGATTGGCGATATCTACGAAACCGTTAGAATGTAATATAGAGAGTGAAGTTGTAGAATCTCGCCAGTTACAAAATTCTTAGTTTACAATAACGATACATAAATTAAAATCACTACACTTAAAAAGAAGACAAGTTACGTACTTTTTTAACGGTAAAACACCGGAAAATTAAAAACAATAATTACCTCTGGAATTGGATATTTCATAGGAGATGGCGCTGCTTGCCGATCGACTTCTCGCACCATCCCACATTGGGGGTTGTCATCAATCCATATGCCACTCAATTCCGCGCCAGTGGCGTAGAGCAACAATCTCCCGAGTCCATTCTTTCTGTCGTCTTTCCATAATCCGTCGTACTCATTTCCTTTATCTGGAAAATTTACTGCTTTCTTTATTGGAAACAAAAGGGAAGAACTAGCTGCAGACAACATCCAAACATATGATTACTGTAAACACGCGGAGTTAAGTTGCAAAGCCAAGAAAAATATCTGTTTTTAATATTTCCCCTGCAGCTACTCTTGGGAATCGATTAGCACTGTATTTTTCGAGAAGGTATTTCACTACACTCCAGGGTTACCCGTGTCAACCACAACACATAATTTAACGGTTGGATGGGGCTCTGAGAGCGGTTTTTATTATTATTATTATTATTGTTATTCAAATCAGGAGCCTTGCAATCCCTTGATACAGTACCCACAGAGGTATTGATTCACGTGGAGGACTTTGTGACCACGTGCACCAGCCACCATTAATGAAGACGGTGGATCTTTGACCGGTTAGAATCGAAACCAGGATCCTCCGTTTACGAGCCACCAAGGCCCCTCCTAGTGATGACAGGAGGTGCCCGTTCCGTTTCACAGCTTTTGTTTCGATACCTTTGATACGAAAAATCGATCAATTACTGTGACGCAGCCCTAATCTCTAGCGATCGGCAGCACGGCGATCATGGGCTGTTGGGTCAACTGCTATACGCCGTGCTAAGCACAAAAGTCGTATCTGCACTTTTAAACAAAATTGAGTTATTGTCACCAGGTGATCCTCTGTCACTAATTTTATCTAAATGCAATTTTTACTTCCTTTTACGTAGTCAAGGAAGTATTGTGATCGCGAAAAAAAAATCACTCAAATTTGAGTCTAAATTTTGATTTTGCTCACCCCCGAATGAAAATTCCTTAGTTTTTTTGACCTGTCAGCACGTGTATATGTACCTAGCAACATATAAGCAGCCGAAAATTTTTTTTCAACCACCCCCGAGTTAATTACGACGAGTTTTCTCGTGACGTCTGTATGTACGTGTGTGCGTATGTGGGTCGCATAACTCAAAAACTATATGGCGTAGAAGCTTCTAGCTTGGTATGTAGGCTCTGAGGATGGTCTAGTTGTGCACCTCCCCTTGTGGTTGCATTTGAATGTTCCCAAGGGTGTGTTTTACCCCTTTTTTGGGGTAAATCAGTGTTAATTTCAATGCAGACTCAAGTGATATGAATTGGCGCGACCACTTGGCGATATGTCGCCAAGCTTTTGGTCGCCGTTTGACGCCAACTTGGCGACATATCGCCAAGTTGGCGACAAATTTGGCGAAAAAAATATTTTTCGAATTTGGGTTCAACTTGGCGCTATTGGCGATATTTTGCGAAAAATTCACTGAATGATATTAAAATCAGCAATATTTAGAAAATTAACCATTGCAAAATATTTTTTGCATTGTTTCGTGGCAGATTAGGGGAGTAAATATTTGAATTGTTACCTTGCTCACTCCAAGCACTTTTTTTAACACTTAAGGCAACTACTAAGAAATTTACATGTAAAAGGAAGTAGTGTGGGGTCCATACCAGATTTTTTAGAGTCATTTGAGAAAATAAAGTTTTTTTTTTTTAAATCTGAAAAAGTACTTTCGTAATCAAATACATGGGAGCGCAAAACTTTAAACAGCAATATCTCGGTTTGAAATCGTTGCAGATACCACTTATGCGCAGCACGGCAGTATAGCACAGTCGACAGAAATGAAAAGGTTTAAGCAAAAGCGTACATAGAATTTGGTGCGCTCCCCCCCCCCCCTACCAAAAAAACATTCTTCTGTGGAATATTTTTCTGGATCGTGCACTCTCTAACCTCTTGCGCCCCCCCCCCTGCTATCTACTCCACTGGGTTCAAGACTTTTTATTCTTTCCTCTACCACTTCTGTATACTTATTAAAGCCCATTTGAGGACGCCCAGTCATTAAGAAATGCATAGAGTTTTAATGAACTGTACATATGCTTATCAGGAAAACATGCGAAAGTGTAAAAGCAAATCATGCTGCGTTTAAAAGCACAAATGCTCATGAAATGCTCATTGTTTCGGTGTTAAAAGGAACGCCTTTTTCAATGCACAAAATGTCTGCTTCTGGATGTAAAGACATTCGTCCTTTGTCGGATGTCCTCACTTCTGCAGTAGCGTAGGAACTTTGCAAAAACAGGGGGA